>VYYJ01000015.1:0-203153 GCA_021029165.1 Cyphoderus albinus | reverse complement strand
TTTACCACACCACTCCCCCCACCACACAATCTTCTATTTCGGGTACAACACCACTCACCCCCACCCACACTTTGACCACACTTGGTGTGTGTGGTTGCAGCACTGACGGATAGCACATCCTATTCACCGGGGATACATATTCACATGTCTGACAAGCGCTTTTACAGGTGAATGGATGCTCCTTCGTGAGCTCGAAAAACAAAGTCAGGACACAGAAGCAAATTTCTGAAGTGGCAGACAAAAATGATTTTAGGTAAAAAATAGAGGTAAACTGTACATCTAGATTTCTTTTTCGTTGGAGGCAAGTAAGAAGCAAGAAGCGAGCCAGGAGCTCTCAGTAGAAAGTAGTCAGCAGTCCCAGAAAAGATAAATGAGATCAACCCGTAACGCCACATCTTTAATCATCTCAGGTGGTCGATCATCCACGTAGATCATATCACACAACTTTTTTTATTTTTGTATGCTTTGCTACAGTAAACGAACTGGTCCAGAAAATAGTTCCAGAAATATATTCATTCAACTTATTGCTTCAAGCAAGATTTGCCATCTGTAAAGTCCTTAGTGCTCAGAGATGAAGTTCAAAACGCTATCACTTCGTTCTGAACCGAAGGTAAATACAAAAGCCAAAAGGGTGTGCTCGCTGTGCAAGAGAAAAAAGTGATTTACAAAGTACAACTGTAATAGTACCTATAAGCTTGCCTTACACGAAGAGAAAGTGAAGGAATACTAATCCTTTCCTTTCGCTTCGTTACATTTGACAGTTATTGCAAGATGTTGAAATACAAATATAATATGAATGCCTCTTATTGATAAAAGTCTTACATGCTGCCAATCAAATGAATTGCTAAATCTACTTTATTCCTTATTATTAAAAATATGTGTGCAATATCTCTTTGTACAAAGAAATTCTTCGCTTAAAACAGTTCTTATGGCAGCGCTTTAGGAGCTCTGCTCTAATGATCATTTACTTGTTCATATGAAATTCATAGCATAACCATAAAAATAAAATCAAGGTGTATTTGACTTAATTCTTTTCCTTCCGAAACATCAAGTCTGGCACGACTTTTTCATATAAAAGAATGATTAAAGCACACACAAGTTTTTATGTGAAGCTCCTTTTATTCACACACTGTAATTTGCAGAGCTCATAACAAACAAATAATGAAGATGGGAGTGCAGATTACAAATATTAATTTATTATCCGAGTGATTAATTTGCCTGTGTAGCAACAAACCGTGATAATTTATACTCGGATGGACATTTATCAGATCGTTCGGCAAAGTTGTAAGTTCCTTGCGATCATTACGATTCTTGTAACAAATGGATCTGTGCTCGTTCACATTACAATTGACCATTTTCAAGAAACAGGTTGAGTATCTCAGCTTTTGTGGAATATGTAATAAACTTCTTTCAGCAGGCCAGTCCACCAATTGGAGCTAATATAGCAAACGTGCATTTGTTTTCTGTAAGATCTCTCTCGGTCCTTTGACTTGAGAAGCCGTCGACAAGCATGTCCTCATTTCTTCCACACATCTTGCAATTAATCCAGCTCACACAGTAAAAAAAGCCAGTACACAGCCATTGCACACAACCTTTATTCACAGAGTAATTAACAACACGAAAGAAATGTGCTCATAATTTTCCAAACTTGATAATGAGTCTTCTTGTGCTTTCTTTATACATGCTTTCAGATAGTGCAAAAACAGATTACTCTTGGTTTGCCCCCAGTCTTTCAGGACAATGGACCAACCACTTTGAACAAATTCTTTGGCCCTTTATCAACATGAAGAAGCTGCTAAACGTGGTAAATAGCCTGACTGACCTTCTCACAAACATCTAATTAATCAGATACATGGCAATTACAATAATGACTGCAGAAGAGAAGGGAATGTAGATATCACGTCACCTTAAGAGAGAATGCAACCTGCACTTGATGAGATGAGATCAAGGGGTAAATTCATTAAACACAAGATTTTCCATTTGATATCATATGGAAGAGGCCCTGGGCATTAATTAGCAAAAATCTGTACTCCAGGTAGGTAGTAATCAAAGGAGCCAAAACTTTTAATCTGGAAAATAGATTTGTTGCTTGCGCCTTCCAGAAATGTAAATGTGAATCAGTACAAACAATGCTGTTGCAAGCTTTGATTTTATGCCACGCCATCCTTTTCGACACAGTAAATAAAATATCATACGTTGCTGATATTGAAATAAGTTTGTCAAACAATCCGGAAGACAGACAAATGAATATAGAAAATGTTTTTCCGCCGCACGTTCCCAAAAACTTGATTTCATTTTTTTTCTTTGTCATTACCACGTTTTTGATTTCCCTGCGCATAAAACAGCAAACAACTAACGTCCACGCTGACGTTTGAAACATCCGTTGTGGGTATTTGGCCAATATTTTTTCAGAAACTCCACAGGCTTTTGACAGAATGTCAATATTCAGCAGGGATCCAATGAGATAAGTCATTCCTTCTTTTGAAATAAAAGATATCCAACTGCGTCGAGCTCTGGAGAGCAGAAACGTTACAATGGGGCAGGTTGAATACACGATGAAGTTAAGTATAAAATCATACGAAGAAAAATGTGCACGATGAGTTATGTGACAATTCCGCTTTGTCCGACAAACTCTTTTTTCTTGTCAGAATTGAGAATTTCAGTTCAGAAGAGTAAACCTGTATCAATGTCTGATGACGACCTGTCGATTAGGAAAATAAAAGTAGCTGGCCACTGGACATAATCTCTTTCCAACCATCTCCAAGAGGCACTACTTCATCTGTAACCTTTATTCGTCTCAGAAACTAACTTCAAGAAGAAAAAGTTTTATTTCTGCTGAGCGAGAGCTAGTTAAAATTTGGTAGACCCCATACCAACAGTCGTCAGACAAACACAGAGTGACGTCGTCATCGAGTCTCCATCAGAATATCGCAGTGTCTAAATGCACTTCAATTTGTTGAATGAGCTTAATATGACGACTGAAGACTGGCTGACTGAAAATGACTCTTTTTTAACCGTGTCATTGCTTGCTTTCAATACTTGATGCTAAGGTATCCCGGATGGAGCGTGTTTCATCAAAGATGGTTATCAATGAATAATACACAGGTTATTTTTAGGTTGATAAATTGAGTTTCTATCAAAGCCAACTTCACTACAGAAAAATATAAGGCAAGTAAAAAACCGGCAGGTTTAACTTTACTGAAACTTCAGTATTGCAGAATGCTTAATTTAATTTTTAACCCATAACTGAACTAAAGGGTTATTATGTATAACAAAGAACGATGGGAGACGATTAAATGCAGTTGTGCGTGAGACATGAATATGGGAAAGTGAGAGTTGTTTAATGAATGTTTTGCCAGTTAAAGTTATACGCTGGCAACGAAAGTGGCTGGGAATTATTTATGGTACCGCACGGGAAAACAATGCTCAAATTAGTTAAGTGCATAAAAATGAGCACACTTCACCCAAACATTTGAGTATCACATGTAAAAGGCTGACTAGTTCATAAATTCACAATGTGAGGGAGAAAAGGTATAGAGTACCTAAGTACCTCTATGGTCTGACTGTCTCTTCAGCAATTTACGCCCATCCATCAAACATGCCAGTTGTGTTTGACGTGGAGCCCACCTTCACGTAGATAAATAACAACAAATCGACCCAAGAGTTCATACGAGCCTGCTGATATTTATGCTCCGATGGAGAAGGAAGGACATGCGGTCAGCCACTTAAAAGGGAGAACCCAAGGCATACTCAATAAACTCAGCCGCCTAAGCCCATTAATGTTACTGCTATTAAATCTTAACGTCTTAGCAATTCGCACAGGGATAGAATGATCAGTTTTGGTTGCTGCAACTCGCATTATTTAAAGGATAACAATTCTGATATAATGAGCTGAAGCTCACGTTTACTATTAATGAAACAAATACGAACGAGTAGAAAGATTTCACTCCTTTGTTGGATGAAAGCTATTAACAAAAGACTAAAAATTCCTTCAATGACTCCTTATTAAAATTAATTATTAGCTGTAACCACCACCTGCTTTGTCATCATATTTTAAGAATTTACAGTAGAAAGCAAGTGAATGGTTATTGTCTCCACTCATCATTGTTATGCAATGCACGACGGTATAATCTTTGTATTGACCGAAGCTACGAATGAATGAAAGAATGAATGAGTTGATATCAACACATTCCATCTCAAACCATCTTCTGCATATAAAACTTCGTCATATTAAATGTAAATCATGACAATGAAAACTTAAAAGTATATACACCGACTTCGCTGAATGGCTAAGTTATGAATGAGTTACAATTTCCTTTCGGTGGCAAACTCCTCAGTAAGCAAGAAGCATGATTGATTTTTATGCAATATCTTGACAAAGCAACCAAATGTAGAAGATTCGGGCTTACCTCAGGGTCGACTTTAGAAAACTCCGCGTCATCCTCGTCTACCTCAAAGTATAATTCATTGGAAGTGATGGAGACAATTCCTGGCGCAACAACACCAGGTGAAATCAGTTTTGCTTTTGTACTGATATTCACAGGACCTGTTAAATATTAACGTTAATTACTTCCAGTTGTATGAATACTATAGAATAAATGCTATATTATACTAGAACAAATGTTTTAAAGAAACAAACAAAAACATTTTTCATACCAACTAAATCCAAGTCCAGTTCACGATCATCAGACATCAACTCATTGTCATCCATGAGATCATTAGATTGAACGGGTTGTTGCGATCGACTGGCCGCAAGATGCGTATGAAATTCTTCTTTGGCCTTTAGGCATTAAATTATGAACAATTGTGTAATTTATGTTTTAATTCCCACTAACCATATTCTGTTTATGCAAATTAATGTTGTATGTAAAAAAAACTTGCAAAAGTAAGAAAAGCAAACCTGGAGAATAGCATCCTCTGGGAGGCCATGTTCTAAAGCAGCTTTCAAAGTGGCTTCTGGATGGCTTGATCCGTAAGGATTATGAACAAACCGCTTGCGCCGTCTAGCATCATCTTCCCAAGCATCAAGTTTCCAGTATTCCACCAAGTCCCTACAGCAAGAAAGAAGAACCACCCAAACCAAATTTTAGCTTTCAAGTCTTTGTCTACGTAGCTCACTCAGACTCATGCGAAGCTCCATCAACTCTGAAAATTGTGTTGCCGCATCACTTACTTGCTTTGGTCATGACCCCAAGCTCCATGTTTATTGGAAATTATGTTTATAGTCTTTTCTAATATCTTTGCTGCAATGACATTATCTCGTCGCCGTGCTGCAGTAATAAGATGATCACACATCTTTTCCTCTTCCTTTCTCTCCATCAGAGTTTGAGCGCATAACGTTTGCTGTTTCAATTAAAATTTCAAATTGGTGACAGTTGGTCTTACAAGTTGTGCGGTTATTGGTCAAACTTTATTGGGCTACAGATTGTTACCTCAAATTCTGCATGCTTGAGCACATCATCAGCTCTCATCCTGTTCAAAATAAATTCAGCTTCATTGGCAACTCTGACAATGTGATCTTTCATGGCGTGAGACAAAAGACGGCCTTCATTTATCAACTCAATGAAGGCAAGTCCGGCATGCTTTTGGAGGGAATTCTGCCATTCTTGTGAGCACAGCAGCATCACAAGTTCCACCACAGACGTGCTATGTTTAAAGGTGGTCAAACCTAATTCCCCATATAGAAAGGAAATGTTGCAAAAATTCAAAAGGACAAATTCAAGTGAGGCGTACTTGTTTAATGTTCAAATCAAACCTTTTCCTTCTGATAGCAGTTCTTGTCCATGAGAGCCCAGAAGGGTTTTAGACAAGAAAGGAGCAAAGTCAACCATAATTTCCCTCAAAAGTGGACAGACAGAGCCTAAAGCAGCCTCCAGTTTTTGTGTAAGATTTGACTCTCGAGCTGGAGTGGGAATGGGAAATCCTTCAGCCGACATGAGTGGTTTAATGTGAAGCTCATCAGCTCTGGGCATGGCGGTGGGAGCAGCCCCGGATGTACTGTTGTGCATCGGACTTCCGCTGACTACACTAATTTGACCTTGTGGTTTCTCTCCTCTGTCCAGACCATCGACTGCAAATAACAAAATCTCTTCCATTATAATAACTATTCTCTCTGTGTCCATTTACAAATTCACAATAGAAATAGAAATTCACCTTTATCTTCAACTTTGGCAGTTTTAGTTACAGTATCGCTGTCATCATTCAAGCTGACATCAGTCCAACTGTCTTCTCCCTTTTTCTCGTCGTTAGCTTCACTACTTGTAAAAAGCTGGTTCGAGTCTTCCCCAACTGACTTTTGTGATGAGACATCACTCATTGGATCATCGCTCTGTGGCAAAGTGATTTAAAAAAAAGTGAAATTAGATTTAGAAAAAAAAGTTTAAGAGAAAGTGAAAGTTGTGTTGACGCAATAACTAAAGTTTTTGTAAGGGATATTTTTAAATAGTTGACGCCAAACTCTAAAAGATAATACCTTTAGGGTTATATTCGGTGATTTGGATGTATCGTCAGTAGAAACACCGACGCCGTCTTTAGGCTCAACAACCTTTCGTAGCATTAGGGGTAAATTGAAACATTAAATATTACACTCAACTTTATCAATTCAGCAATATTTTACGTGATATTTTAGTAACTAATAATAATTAGTTAGTTAGGTAGGTAAAACGTTTTTCAAAATTAAACTTTCTAGAAGAGTTACACGGAATTAGGGTAAAGAAAATATAAGGCAAATGCAATGCAATTCACAAGGGTTTACAATTATCATTTACCGTGTCAATTTATTAAAAAAACATGCCAACAATTTTAGAAGTAAATGGTAAGCATAACAAGAAAAAATATTTAATTCGTAAGCATGCAAACGTGCAAATCTTACCTTCATCGATGAACCAGTGATATTGCAATCTTCATTCGGTTCACCTTCGCCGACCTGAGCAGCAGTATGCACAACCTGATTGTGTCCATTTTCACCGTGCTCATCTGAACGACTAGTGTCCACTTCCTCTGCTGAACCTGCGTGGAAATCATGAAGCAAAAGAGGTAAGTAAGACGCATAGTTGCACTTTCAGAACGAAAAAGACAAAGTTTTGGGAAATATTCGCCATACAACTTAGCGGCAAAAATTAATGCTTAACAAATACTTATTAAAAAACGTTTGTTGTCAATTTTGAAAACGATACATTACAAAGGACTGTGTGATTAAGAGCATAAGATCAGCTTGCTTGTGTACGTGAGTACATCAAAAAACAACCAGTCTGATTTATATTATTCACATTCACAGCGTGAAATATTAATTAATCCATTAATCTATAGAAGCTGGATAAATTGCTTGCAGTCATTAAGTCACTATTTGCTGTCATCTGCTTGAAAACATCCAACTCGTTATATTTTATTACATATTATATTATGGTAAACTTAGATTGAATTACATCTATTAACTGTGCAAGCACATAACAATTAAGTAATTAATATTAATGTAATTAAGAACAGTATATACGTACTATGCGTAGCGGCTGGAAGAATTAACATAGCATATCTTAAGTGTCCCGAAATGCGAACTGTTTATTTGATTGACTGAGATAGAGAGATAGAGAGAGAGATTGATTGAGAGGAACTACTAAAATTGTGAAAGGGCAGTGCATAGAAACTGGGCGGTTAAAGAGCGTAGCAAAATCAGCTTGTTGGATTTGTTTGCTTTAGCAATCGGTTTGTTAGCGTCAGTGGAAGCATTACCTTGACACATGTTTCTAAATTTGATTAAAGAGGTAGAAGAAGAGTTGGGCGAAGAAGAGCTGCATTGCTGATCTTTTTGAGAATGGTTTGGAAGAAATTGTGGGTAAACATGATTTGTCCACTGTGGAAACATTGGCTGCTGGCCATTACCAGGGCTGACCATTTCTTGTACACGACCTGCATGAACACCTCCGGACTGACCAACACCACTCCCTAACAATCATTGTTACACATAGCATATCGGTTTCACACTTTTTCCACCACTTTTTTTCCTATCAAATGTAATCTCACCAGTCACCACAACATGGCTCAATATACTCATCTTTCTACATCACAACAAGAACACGGCTTACTCGGGACTTGGGAGTTGCCGTTAAAATCGTTAAAATCTATGGAGCTTATATGAGGTTGCCTGTACGCTACTTGTTTAAATTGTTACTGCACTGCCTTAAGATGTCAACATAATTCGTAAGATTGGACATCGGATCGAATGGCACGCATTCACGTAATACTTATCGTTTCCATTTTTGAATACATAGTTATGGTAAGACAGAATAACAGAGTCGTTCCTAGCTCCTAGTTTATGGCTTTATAGGGGAAAAACTACCTTGAGCGTTGGTGGTAGAGCCATTTGCGGTCGCGGCTGAGGGAGCATGGCAATATTGTACATTCGAAGGATCTGTTGTATTTGGCACAGGACTTGAGGACGGAGTTGGAGGAGGTTCTAGAATGTCACGATACTTGGACACCTGAAAAAAGAATAGAGGCACCATTAGAAATGAAAATTCGGTGCATATAAAGATGTAAATAATGATGCAGCTGGAATCGTAAGTATACAGTTATCTTAATAGATCTCTCCTGCGCTACCAAAATGCAAATTTCTTTACAATGACAAAGCTGCCATTACTCACCATCAACACAGAAATGAAGTAAACTATCGCCAGTGCTAAAAACTGGGCCTGCTTCGTCTCCTCCTGTAAGATTTAAGTAAAAACCTTTCACATTGATGAAACCATTCAAGCGTACAGTTTTAAGAAGTGGTGAAATTTAGCGCTTACAATATCACGATAAATAACGGCACGTAATCGGTTTACATCCATGTCTTGCAACAATTTTTCGGGATCTTTCACTGGACTGTTTTGCGTTGCAAGGTTTTCAACGATATTCTGGAAAGAAAAGAAGAGTGAAAGTAAAAGAAGGTTGAAGCAATACGACGGCATTTTATACGAGTGGTGAGAAATGTATTTTTATATTACCTTTGGCGATGCTTGAGCACCTCGAATGAGTGAATGTAAATGAGCGACTTTAGCTGGAAGTGTCCCTCCGTTACTACCATAGTAGTTTCCTGACTGTTGCAATCGAAGTCTTTCTTTGCATTCTAAGCAGTTGCGGACGGCACTGCAATACAATCATTAATATATATTTAAAATGAACATTGTCTATCTATTTAGATCCCTTTTTGCACATAATGGATAAAATGTGACAATATTGCATTCAAAATTTGTATACCTGGTGCAGACAAGGCGTAAACATTGTCGAAGGATGCCCCCATTTGACATATTTTTCTCCGATTCGAGCTCATTAAAGTTCAGGGAACTTGCGAATATTAATACGTCGGCCATGTTCACAAGCCGTTGCAGGAATGACACTGCCACTTCAATTGGCATCCCTTGAGTGGGCTCAATCACATCTAAATCGCTCTGCAATTTACACAACAACAAATTTATTTTAGTAATCAAGATTTATCAACCGAATGATTTTAATTCAACTCAGTCTACTTACATTTGGGGAAGTGGCAGATGCTAAGAGAGGTAGCAACCCACCACAAGCTATTATTAGATTATCAGCCAATTGCGAAATTAAATGAACAGTGTTCACTACAAATATCGTGTTCTCTCCCGTGTTCACAAAGTCGAGGACAGATTTCGTCGAATGACTGTAAAAGCAAACAAAAATCATTCATGAGTTAAAAGGAACATTTTTACAATCACGTGAATGCAATTTTTAATTTACTCGTTAGTAACTAAGTCGTATGTAATTTTTATTGTGTTAATTGCTTTGACTTTTAATAAATGGGTACCTTCGCCACACTTGGATATCAGTTTCTAAAGAAAACAGAACATCTGACAATAATCTCTGATGAATGTATGACCACTTAAATTCAGGAATCCTAAACGGTGGGTGGGAGGGTCCAGGGTTGAATAAATGTCTACCAGCGTGGTGAAACATTCCCGCCGACGACTTTCTCCTTTCCGCCGGGTTAGATCCTATAGAATATTATTCAGATTTGTTGGGTATTGCAGCATGCTACTTGCAAGTAATGACGTAGCATTAGTTAAGGAATAATTATTTTTGCATGTCAGTTTGCCTACCTTCTTCATTAGTTTGAGTCTGCACAGCAGTAGAAGCACTTTTCGGACGGATTGAAGATTCACCCTCCTCAGACTCAACTATTGCTTCATGATTCTCATTATCAGGATCTCTCTCAGCAGGACTGGTTGCATCCTGCCTGGCGGCGTCCAATCTCGGAGATAACTTTGCCTTCTTTATATCAGCCTCTGACTGAATCCATTCCCTTCTATCTAACGAGGAGACGAGGGAACTCCCATCATCGTGCCTGGAGTCAACGTGATGAATAACAGTGTCCCCGTCAGTGATCATATCAGTTGCATGATCTGGTTCCACGTTGTCCTTGTCTTCATAAATTTCCTTGTCTTTCTCATCTGTCTTTTCTGTGGCCTCTTCTTCATTGCTTTCTTCAACAATCTCCTTCTTGTCTTCATCTGCATCTGTTGGACACGCCTCAACATTTTCCAGGGTTTCCTCTGCCTCTTCACCATCCTCCTCTTTTGCCACCTGTACTTCTGTAACCTCAAGCTCGATATTGTCGTTAGGATCATCAGAGGCTTCAGAGGGAGACTTTGTTCCATTGGTTAATTTTGGTGGTGTTTCGCTCCTTTCTTTTTCTTCATTTTCTTCATCAGGGACAACGTTGCAACCATCATCTTTCAACTGTGCCGTTTCTTGCATATCTTCGATGTCGGGGTCAACGTCTTCTGGTTCAGTGCTAGATTTTCCGCTGATTCCATTCTTAACTGGAGAGGAGGCCACTGGTGTACCATCCTCATCCTTACTCACAACTTTCTCTGGACTTTCCGGCATATCCGGTCGTTTTGAAATTGAGCAACCACTTTTATCTTCTTGGTCGGTGTCAACTGCCGTCTGATCTTCCTCCTCGTCTTCAACCGGAGAAGGCGACATTGACAAGCCGTTGTTGACAGGTTCATTGTCTTCTGTACTGTGAACCGGCGAGCTGTTTTCCAGAGTCGTTGTTGTTGACACGACGTCGTTGGAATCCTCCGACACTTTTTCAACAGGTTCGCTTACGTCTTGAGCCATTTCATCAGACGTATGATTATCTGATTCACATATCATTTCCTGCTCGTCTGCAATGTGGCTCACGACAGGGGCAGCATCGGAGTCTATTTGCTCAAGACCGCTATTTGCTTCGAGTATGTTTCGCTTGGCAAATTCACAACCAGGAGCGTGCTCCTCGTGCTCAATTGCCATAACGGCTGCCGTTTCGTTTGTTACGTCTGTTACAGTCACGCTAGAGTTTATGACTGTGCCCGTGGTTCGGTAACCATTTCGTGGTTGATCCCATCCTGAAATCGTGGATATTGGCCTCTGTTGCCTTACAGCCGGATCTGTGATATTATCAGATTGGCGGCGCTCGTAGTGTTCATACATTTGAGTGAACTGAAGGCGAAACTCTTCGTACGATACTTTCGAATGAACAATTGCTAACGTGTCCACCCACACTCGCCAGCCTCCATATTCATACTTGATCGCGTGGTGTAGAAGCATTCGAAATAAGGAGTAAACCATATCCGAAATCTTCTGCTCCTCACTGTTTTTCGGGTGAATGTAAGCAAGTGATATTAACCACTCCTAAAATACAACAATGAATGAGCAATTTGTTAGATATTGTATAAATTCCCATTACGTCAAGCGTATGTGCACAACTCGTACCTGCCAAACGGACATTTGTAATACTGTTCGACGGTTCTCGCGGTTATGATTGCATAAAAGAGTCATGTCGGACAGGAATAATTTCTTCACTTCGAGAAGTGCCTCGGTTTGCTTTGATTGTCGGATGAGGGTTGCCACCACTTTCAAAATCACTATGAATAAAATAATAAAATTTCAACACCATTGGCATAATTTCGAAAGAAAGGAGGCCGTAGTTTTGATTGAGTACTTACTGGGATTCTCTAGACGATAATTGGACTCGGGCTCGGAATGTTTCGAATACAGTATCTGTTGACTTATATGCTCTGTCAGAATCTGCAGTGATTGATTACAACAATGTTATCGGTTACAGCGTGACAGTAATGAAAAATGTCACAGGGAAAGGTGATGAATGTTTGAATTACCTCGTAGAGGACGTTGTAGGTAGGAAGACTTAGTGATTCTTCGTGCAGAAGAAGTCGCTCAGCCAATAGGGTGTACAAATTATGGGGACTCATGACGTCATATTTTCGCCTGCAACGTAATCAGAGATGATATTCAACGTAAGAACACGGAAACATGTTTCAAGAAGAAGGCGTAATAACACGAAATGCAAGTTACTTGTGAGTGCTGCGGCAGAGAAAGAACCCAAGCAACTTTAAAGCTTGTAGCCTAATCAACTGTGTTTCAGCTCCAAGGAGCTTGAACACGGTTCGCACACCGTTCTTTGCGTCAAACGCTGGTACGAGTGATGAGGGGTGCTCTGACATCAGAGATATCAGCATTTGGAGCACATCATGAAGATTTTCATCCTAGAATTTAAAAAAAATGTTTTAGTGCTTGTAGCTTTTCAGTTCATTTTATTTTAATAAGAGAAAAGGTTTAGAATTGTATCTTGTAGACCAACCTCATTTACAGTAGTCAAGTAGTTTAAAATACTTTGTAGCTCATCCTCTTTGACACCATTGCCAATTAATATTAACTGTTTGAGGAAGAGCAAAATGTAAGCTCGAATAGCTATAATGTCGGCGTCAGAAGGGCGAGGGCCATCTAAAATAAAAAATGTAAAATAAATATCCGGTATGGTTTAACAGCGGACGTTTTCATAAAATGGATCAAGTCTTGGTCAACGAAGTGTAAATTTACCAAGGCCTTTAGGTGTAATGCCGGACTTTTCTCGTGGATTCACAACCTAGCAGAAATATAGAAAAAATTGAGAATATTGAAGGTTCTAGTGATTAAAAAAACTATTTTTATACAATTTTAAACTTTGATACTAATAAATTCCCAATTACCCAATAATAATATTTGAGTGTGTGCATGGTCTGGAGCACAGTGCTGATTCGTCTCACATTTGAATAGATTTGTGTGTCAGCTAAGAACTCAGTGGCCAGGTAAGAGTACAGTTTCATTTGCACAGTAACTGGGGTATATATCCATAAGGCAGGATTGAAGAGAATGTGATCAAGGAGCTGGAACAAAGGCACAAGACACGGCAGTGTTAACATGAGTCACGCATGCAAATGCAAATCTGATATGTAAAAGTATGCGACACGAAAAGGTGTCGAGTTGAAGTGGTTTACTTGTTTAAGAAGAAGTTCACTGTTGGCATTTGGACAGCATGTAACCAGGTATTTGGTGAGTTGGAGGAAAGACAAGAGCACCTGTAGTGTCAAATGCTCTCTGGACGCCTTTTGAAGTAGATAACTAATGACTAAAAAACCTCTGTTCTGAATCATATGCTGTTGAACTGTTGGGGAGGACTCGACCAATTCACATATAAATTCCAATAATTTTGAACTGTAAAACCAGGAATGAAATGCCATAATTTTCATTTTTGAACTCAGTCTGGGCTTCGCAGGTCTAAGTTGACCCATAAATAAGAATAATAATGTTGTTAGGTACCATAGGGAGGAATCCTTTTTATTGTCGACGGGAGTGTCGTGGGAGAGATCGAGCTGTGCAAATAATGGAAACAGTACTTGAATACCTCCAACCGAGTTTAAGGTGCTGTGAATAGAATGCGTGATCACGGCTTTCACATCCTAAAGATTACGTAAAAAACATTCCAAGAGAGTATAATTGCATTAAATGAAAGACTTAATGGCAGCTTGTGACTTATTTTTGAGTGAATTTGTTCAGACACTTACCTGCAACATGAGTGCGTGAGGTGTATGGACGAAGTAGGAAATGTTTCCTTTTGGCGCGGATTGAAGACACAGTTGGCTGTCAGTAGCTACGGGATTGTACATAAATACTAGGGAACTGGACAGTTTACCATCATAAAGGACACGGCGGTGGTTTTCAGGGAGTTGCATGTGAAACTCGTTCTCGAAACGAAATTGATTCTGTGGAGAGAAAGTAGAAAAGAAAGTGGAAAGTTTTTCACCAGAAATGGAGAAAGAGAGTTGGAACCGCATTCTTAATTCATTTTGAATTTTTCAACGTGTTCGTCGGGAGAGCACAGGTATACAAATGTCCGCTTACCTTGTAGCCAGGACCTAGGCGATGCATGGCACATATTTGATGAGGAGTCAGTGCTTCTCCAAAGAGATATACAGCTGACATTTGTCCGCAGAAAACACGTTCTTCATCTAGATCAGGTGTTGCTCCAATGTAGCATTTATCAAAAGGCTGTGGGAACAGATAAAAAAAGTCTCCTTGAGGTTCACGAAGCGAAACGTAATTGCGGAGAAAAAAGCTATGAGGAAGAATGTCGCTTAAATAAACATAGGCACGCAGAAAGAGAAAACTTTAGTTCTTTCACTCACATCATTCGTTGATACAAACCAAGCCATCTCTGGAAAAACATAAAATATTTTAGTTTTCTCGTAACTCGTAACATTACATTAAATCTTAATATTAGATACATATGATCAGAATAAAAACGTTTGCTGCACGACTTTTAACTTGTTGTATTTGGTTATGCAGATAATCTATGCAATTCATGTAAATACGGCGCATGGCTAAAGGCAATGAATTAATTACAAACAATTCTGTAACATCTTGCAGAAGCATTAAATACATGTTTTCTTATGAAGTCCAAACATATTGTTTTGAGGTAATCGTTTTCTCTCACCTGTACTGGACGCAAGCTGGCAGTTGACAAAGCACTTTATCTCATTTTTTGTCCACCGGTTGTAGATGTACACGATGGCTATCATGTACCACTGAAAAATTTAGGAAAGATAAGGCATATAAATAAAAGGATGAGTACCGCGAAGACACATTCCAAGTGACGTGAGATACTGCTCCGAGCACACGACACCACATAACATTTTTTATTGATTCAACTATCACCCAGAAACGGGCCCGCCAGCCTAAAGAATTTCTACATAATTTATTTCGTGAGATCTCAAAAATTACCTTTCTCGGTTGAAATTCGTACTTTACACAATGCTGGAAGCCCTTCCCTTTCACTTTCATCGACGTAAGTACTAGGCAGTTACCAACGAAATGGGCGGAATAACCAACACCTTTACTTGTCTTGAAGCTGTAGTTCAAATGAAATATAAATGCTGGCATGATTACTAATTCATTTTTCATCATCGTACAGTTAAAATCAATTGTTCAAATATTGTTATCAAGTAAACGTTATCTCACTCACCAAAATAAGTAGGGTTTCTCGCGTTCAATGTTGACTGAATTAATTGGATCTAATCTGAACCATGTCATGAATGTAAACCCATTTTCATACGGCCATCGGGCAAGCGGGGGAAGTAAAATCGCCTGAAAAAAGGTACAGCGCAAAAATATTGCTTTTTAGAACGACGTCTACGCTACCACTGAAACAGTGACATTTTCATTGAATGACTAGAAAAGTTAAACTTTGTTTGAAGCACGACGACGGAATGGACGGAGTTTGGATCAGGATGCATAAATTCAATGTTAGAGGCTGGGAAATAAAAAGTAGCGACTTACAGATCCTTTCTTGCCAGGAAAGCTGAAAAAGACATCGGGGCCGCTTCTTTGTGGCATTTGTCGAAGCACACTGAGCAGCTTTGCTGAATGGCGGGGCTGTAGAATATTTTAATCAAAATAGTCATCATCATCATCATTTTCTAAGATTAGTCGGAAAAGCTTTTTCTTTAAAGAAATCCCCTTTCCTACTATTCAAAAGCATCCTCATCGACTCATCACATTCCAGACTTTCCTTTCTATTATTTATACATTATAAAAGGCTTAGAAATCTTCGCATTCAAAAGTTGATCAAGTTTCACTAATATTCCACTAAACTACCAGAACATATCCAGAAAAGTTATTCTGTAACTATTCTGGCCCACTTGGAACATTCCAAGTAGTAATCTCTTCGTTCAAGGTAAGGCTTCCTTAGACTTTCATTTCAGGAAGTATTGTACGAGCGAAAAATACTACTGTCATAAAACTATTTCGGAGTTTTGATTTTACCACATTTCTTTAAAAAGCAATTAAATTTTCAGGTTAAACCGACTTATCTACACGACCAGCCTCATTTGATCTCACTTTCTACAGTGGATTACGTTTCCCTCATAAAACTCTCATAAATCCTACCTTTCAAAGTGAAGTTATTCTTATAATACAAGTCGACGGTCATCCAAAATGAGAAAAAACAATTTTCTTACCCATCTCGAGTTAACGGCTTTCATCGAACTAAACAACAACTTGAGCTCCTTTACAGTTATGCTGTAACTCGCGAGTACGCCCAACATCTCGATCAGCAAATCTGAAATATAAAGTCATACGTAGTTGTCATATTACAGCTTTATCCGCAACCACCATTGCCGACTTCCGCAAAAATGCAGGCACACGGTGGTAGATAGATGTCGGTGGATGATAGACAATGCAGTCAAATGCCTATTTAAAAGAGACGAGAGAGAAAGTAGAAAAGAGAAAGCATTACCTGCAACAACTGGCTCGGCATGAGGCAGCCTGAGCAGAATGTGCTCAATGAGGCCAACATCTGTAATTATAATAATTTAGTTATCAGATGCGCTTAGATTTAACGTTCTGTTTCTCAATGTATCTTAAATATAAGCTTTTGTTACTCAATCCTTCAATTTTCTCTTTTGGAAAGGTACAAAAATTTATCAGATGAAATACCATTTAATGGTCAAATTAATTAATTAATAAATCCAATTCCAAACTAACCTGTACATGCCTGAAGGTTTCTCACACTCTTCCGCAAAATCGCGATGAACACGCTCCATATCTCAGCCTGAAAAATGAAAACCACATTTGATGAAAACAAAATTTTCCCTCGAAAACAGTTATAAAATTGTAAATTTAGCCAGTCAAATAAAAGCGCAGTATAATACTAGTGTCCTTTAAACTAGATGTAATGAACATAATATGGCAGTTGATGACACCGTAGAGAGAAACGCGGTAGGAAATATTAAACCAAAAAAGTTATTCATGGATGGATGGATTGTGATAATTCAGAGAATTCATTATGCTTTCCACATAAAGAGAGAAATCATAAAAAACTTCATTTTATCATTAACACTTGAAAAGTTCTTTTTGTTGTGAAACTCTCACATTATCTCATCTCACCGTGAGTGATGGGGAAAGGGGCATGCACAGGATCAAAAGCGATAGCATAGTGAAAATGAAAAGTCATCAGAAGTGGAAGCCCCGCTTTTGAGGGCAATCCAATTGGGTGGGGAGAAAAAGGATGTGTCGTGGGCTGCCTTGTCTAAACTTGTTTATCATCGCCACTCTCAATATCTCTCACTCACTCTGCCTCTTACTCGAATCTAATAATGAAAATGGATAACGTATTACGTGTACAGCCTTTTTACTACGTACTAACAGTAAAAGCATCTCGACCACAGGAAATTCCCATTTGACTTTCTCGATTGCCTCATTTTCCATCTAACTTGCCACTGTTCCACATAATACCAAGCTCCCACATGAGCCATGTGGGAGAGAATGTATGAAGTCGATGGATAGTGTGAGGCAAAAGGATGCATTATTATCCTGATTCTAACTATTCCAAACCGCTTACTCAGAACACTCATTCCATGCCCTGTCTGTGTTTCTTATGCAGACGTTTACGTATCAGTGTAATGGAAAAGACCCCGTCTGTTTCATGATACATTTAGAAAGTAGATGTCGTACGTCAATGATAAGCAAGACATGGCAGGAGAAAAGATTTCGCAATCTTTCTGAATAAATTAGTGGCTTTTCAAACGAAATGCGAGTGCATAATTTCAAAGTTGAATTCATTCATCTGCCCATCTACCAGACGGAGCTAAGGAATAATAACGAGTCCAATTCAGGTGCTATACTTTATAATGCCAGAAAAGTAATATCGGAGCATCTATCTATATACGCTTTACAATGTTCATCACTTAGTTTCCAATTCTCATTTGCGTACAATGTGGCAATAGAGGGAGTGGGAAGAATAGTTTTGCGGCAAACCAAGAAAGAAGTAGCTTTTTCGTCATTTAGCCACAACAGGAAATCATATAGTAATCATAATAATAAAACTGAAAGCGGCGAATGATGATGTTGATGCTGATGACGATACGAGACGAAAGGCGAAGTTTCGTATGCTCTGCACTACTGCAGCTCACCATGGGTGAGTTGAATGAGCACACCGCCGCTGCTACCGCTATCATCATCATCATCATCAACAACAACATCATTGGATCTCGAGGGAGAACAGTTGAGATTTTACGAGGAGTAATATCAGCGAAGACGAGCCCACCTGGGTGTCTTCTAGTGAAATGTTAATAAATCATGCAAAGGAGAAAATTTTCCACTTTCTTTTGCATCCCTCTACATACTTGAAAATCCATGTGTTTCCATTACCTCCATGGTCAAATATAAGTCTCGAGCATTACAATGTCTTCAAGTATCACTTCATTCATGTTCTCGTCGAAGAATACAAGAGATATTTGTGTTCGTGAGCAAGAGTCCGTTTTTTGGGCGTGGGGATGTGCGTATTTGTGGCGCTCTAGTATTAGTAAAGAGAAAGTGGAAAAGATGTGTTTTTGACAGAATTACTTTGCTGGCCATCATCATCGACGCCTTTTGCTCCACTGAACTCTCCTTTCTCGATGACTGCAACTTCTGTCTTCGAAAAGTGCTAAAGGAAACGTCCTTCATTTTCCCCGAGAATTTCTCCGACTTTTCGTATCATTGAAACCTGTCTCGATGATCAACATGATAAAGCACGCCATATGTTTGCTAACAATGTAAAAACCTGGATCGCTTGATTTATTTCCATTTTTTTCTTTTCACTGACAACTTATCACCGAGTAAGTGGCTCCTTCCCTTTTCTTTATTTTATGTTATTTTCACTTCTCCGCTCCTATTTTTGGAGAATTCCTTATTTTCACTTTCTCTCTCCTACAACATTGACGTTGCGTCCTAGCGGTTGGCGGTGGTGGAGATGATGCTGATGGCAAAAAGAGGTGATACAACAAAAGACGGAGAAAGTTGAAAGTGAGCCATTCTATTTTTAGTATTTTTATAAATGAGTGAATAAGAAGTTTTTTGGAAGAAGCCTGGCCACCTTTGCTGGGGCGAGTGGGATGCGGTGGTTATCAAGTGTGGCGAGGTAAGATACCCTCTGCGTTATCTCAGACTGCGTATATAAGACATCGTGAGAAAACAGCAAAGCCGGAAAAGCATTATTAGGGCTTCTACCCACTGACTTCAAACATGGAAAAGTGTAATAGATTGTACACACACATGATAGATTGTTGTGTACGAATCGCGTCTCGCGTTCCCGTTATGGATATATCGGAGTGTCACCGAACACGGACCTTTCCAACGAAGAGTGGAGTGTGTAAAAGGCTTTCTGATGATAAACTATCAATATATTAGAGAGACTGGTATTGTTGAACGAATGTGATTGTTTCCGTGTGTACTTAGAATGATAATGATTCCTTCATTTCCGTACACTTATTCTGGGAGAAAGACGCAGACCTACATGCTCAAGTAATCCTCCCACTTGAAGTAGATCTGGAAGCTGGAAACCGAAAACAATGAAGATTCTTTCTTTCAAGACCATGTCTCCCATTCTTCGACAAACAAGAAGAGTTCGCTCAAAAAGAGAAAAGTTTCCCTTGAAACGATGAAAACAGGGAGAAACTATGCGGAATAAGAATGAGAGAAAAGGAAAAGAAGGCAAGGATTTTGATTTTCATTACACACAGATAGAGCGAGAGAGACGGAGTCAGGCCGTCCTCTTGATTTTCATTGCTCAAACAACGTATATCAGCACGGAACAATGATGATGTGAAATAAAAACCAATGAAGAAATAGAAGTAATAAAAGGATGGTTGGGTATGTGCTCGAAAACGTAGAAAACCTATTAAATTAACACACAAGAAGTGAAACGGAAAGGAAAAAAATATATAAGAACTTGCGCTAGAATGCTAGTGCAAACAGCCATTTTTTATCTGTCTTCGTTCAACTCTATTCCGGGGGACTTCTCCCCGAGAAAAGCAGAAGAGAGGAAAAAAGATGCTACTCTGGTATTTCACATTCTTTGGAAGCTTCCTTTCACTTTCTCTCAATATAACTAAAATTACGCAGATTGGACTATGTCAAAGCCCTGGCAAAGTATGTGCACAGCTCAGACACAGGTCTACTCCGTCTGTCTTATATCTATTAGAAAGTAATAGCATCATCAAAACTTGGTAATATATTGAAAGCAAAATCCACTTTGTATCCTCCTTAGTATTATTTTTAGGTATAACCCGTTTAACAATTTAAATGTGACCTCAACAACATATCTTACTTTATCCCACCCCACATCTCACTTCAAAGCCGGCTTTTGAGAAACAAAGGTAAACAATAAAGGGAATGTCTGACGAGTCCTTTCCCTCCACATCGAAATGAATCGTAGTCACCGCCATGCCACCGTCATCCATTCAACTTGTAAGTAATCTATAATAAAACAATTCGAAGACCCTCCACTCGAACCGCATGCTTTCCAATTCTGAGAACACTACTCACAAGCAACCATTACTGTAGAAATGCCCGTTTTCACCTAGAGAGAAAAATGGAGAGGCAAAGCGGAATGCATTAATGTCTTCCGAATCCCAATACATGACATGAAATAAACCCAGTTACTTTGGCACCGAGGTACCATATAAATTTTTTTAGCACACAACTCTTGAATACTTGAAATATAGCACACGTTGTTTTACTACCGACAAAGCTGTTACACATGTGCCCCTGCAATCATTGAAGGTTGCCCCATACATCATCATTTGATGCAACATAGCAGACAAACATTAGATCCATGGTTCGATTCATTTGAATAGAAAGTTTCTCGTGAAAAGTGAGCAGAAACGGGCTAGCAGCCACAATATGAGGAAGTGATAGTGTAGTAATAATAATTCGACACGATGAATGTAAAACTTATTCCCTGTGCTCCTCTCTTTACCTTCTTCTCTTTTCCTCTTCGGCACGGTTTACGAGACTACCGCATATGTATTAAAATATTACCAGTTATTACAGATCTGAGAAACGACGTATGTGGTCTAGGGGTTTATTTATTCGACGCTTCGACTCCTCCCAAAAAGGAAAAACTTCTCAAGTTTGTAAACATAAGCGCGTTTACATTAGATGTACACCATATCCATCATTTACTGTCTTTTGCTGATGCTCGGCCTAGCTCGCATTTTATGTATTATGGAACGCATGAATTTTATTCATTGAGGATCACGTGGAATAATTTTCAAGAATAAAATATTCTCCAGTGGAAACGAAACATGGTGGCTCCTACAAAAGTCGACATGCTTTGTGTCTGTTCCCTGCAATTTCAGATTCAGCCTCGAAAATGCGTAATGCACGAGCGACTCGCGACTGCTAATCCTTCAAGAGGCGGATTCCAAACAAATAAAAATAAAGTAGAAAAGTGGAGGCCCGCTCTTTTCTCCACATCACATTATATTTTACCTATAGCCATACGTCTATCTTAAGTGAGAGCCCGCTCCGAAACGAAATTTCTCCGCAATTTACAAACATGTCCAAACGTAGGACTAACGTGATAGCAAAGAATAAATGGGAAAAAGATATTGAAAAGAATCAATGAGTAGGAAATTTAAAAAGAGCAGTGTCTGCAAACAAACAAGATCTTGGTGCACGAAGAATGAAAGCAAATTAGAAATTTAAGAAGCTTCTATCAGTAAAAAAAGAGCTGGGGTCAGTTCATTCATGCAAAATACTGTGCAGATTTTTTCTCGTCTCAACTAGAATCCCAAAGTTTGTTTCTAGGTACAGAACGGACGAGATGAGCAGAGCAGCGGGTAGCCGCACAATGTAGGGAGAAACATAATATCAGCGGGTTGTCTCTACAGCTAATGACTATTGCCTGACTCAACACTTTGCTTACATTTGCATCATGTGAATAAAATTCTTTGCTCAACTTGGAGAAGTTTTCCTTAAAAGAAACACGATATCCTCGATTACAATGCGAGACATCCAACTTTCTCCAGTGTATTCCATTACCCCTCTGCTGATTCATTATCCAAATGGCAAATGCAAAACACAGAAATAAGACATTATTTTAATAAAAGCAAAGGTAACGTGCTTGAATTTCTCATCAAATTTTCTTGCTCTGGCGGCACGCTGCACTTCCAGATTTTGTTACTCTGAATTTCTCTTGTTATTTATTTATACCGAGAATTTCTTGGTAATTTGGAGAATTGAAAGGGAAAGAAGAGAAAGTCATTAAATTTGAAATGAACAGTTCAGAAGTGAGATACGTGAGCAGTGAGCTTTCCTTTCAAATAGACTTCGCAATCAATAACTAATGACTTCTCCACAGGTCTTCATCTTTTCATAAATATTGCACAATAAAAGCAGCATTTGAGTGAGCGCCTACATCCCTAACACATGTGTCATTGAATGTTCATGGGGAGCGAACATAACATTTGACAGGGAAGCATTATTGCTCAGAGTTAGACATAAATGCGTGTACCTACTCGATTTTAAATACCCATATGAAAAATGAAATGTATTGAATTGACGCATTGATCATTCATTTTACTTTGAGTAGTGATGTAAACCGCATAATATCTTTATGTAAAATCAAGGGGCAACAGTAATTCGTGGTACATGATGATGAAACGCTACTTTGTCAGAGACCCACCCTTTCATTGTTTCTACCGCTACCTCTGATTCGGTTTCTTTCGTTAGCAGCACTCTATTTATGTAACACAAAACCTCATTAAAATATTCAGCGACAATATTGCAAGAAAATGTAAAGTACGTGTAATGAATATAAAAGGGATGAACGATGACGGCTCCCATAATTTATCTCCACGTAATAATACGTGTGCATTACTTGTGTGTATATGCTACGTATTAATATGCGCACAACGATAATTTCTTCTCTTGTCCTTACTCCTTACTCATCTTCAACTCGACATGTGGGAAAGTTGAACGTGAAATGCAAAATGTCATCAATCTTTTTTCAAGAAAAATTCTTCAACATCAGATAAATAGCATAAACAGACTGACTGCAGTAGGATTACACGATAAGATTTTTCCTACTTTCCAAGATCCCTGCCAGTTTTCCCGCATATAAACAGAATATACATTCATCAGGAGCCCACATTTCATCATATATTTCCGCAATGTAATCTTCATTTAGCGCAGACAAACGCACAAGTGAACCGCAGCAGGAGGGGAGAAGAGAAAGTAGTGGAAGAGAAAAAAATCGATACTTACATGATGTAAAGAATATTCACAATAAAACAGGAGTCGGTATGTGAGGCTTATTATTAAGTTATATGTGAATATGACAGAGCATAATGCTTCGAGGATCACCCACTCAGAGAAAAATATACTCGGAAGTCAGAGATTGGAAATGAAAGGAGAGAAAAATGGTAAATAAAAGAGAGCAAAAGGAAGTTGATCTAGATCAATTTGGTTTATTTGTGTGAGGCGAAATGAAAACCCTTGCTGGTTGACATCGCACAGTCGACAATAATAAGTGGAGGCACCATCATCAACACAAGCGTGTGTGTGCTCTCCTCTAAATCGTGCACATTAGCCGAAAAAGCAGCTCACTCAACCAATCCAACTCTTCTCTATCTCCCACTCCCTTGTCATTATCTATTTAAATGTGAAAGAAACCCGTAAAATGATTACAGGAGCGAGAGAAAGAAAATGAATAAATGTGTGTGTGTGTGTGGTATTTTCAAACATGAGTGTTCCCCTACGACAATTTTCACAAAGCAAATCCGTTTCATGCCATACTATTTAAGGTTTACGGACGAAAGGAAAGGTAAAATTGGGTCGGTTCATTCTTTCCAGAGAAGTAAACGAAAAACAAGGCATGAGCTCAGCGATACAAAGTCAAGAGTCTGGAATCTGTTGTTGATGCTTTGACAAAAGGTCTGTAAAATGGGGAAAATTTATTCTGCCTCGCTTATTTATGTACTTGGACCAAGTGAACGCGATCACAACAAATAGGTTAAAAACCAATGATTAGCTCACATACTCAGAATCACACACGTTTTCATAGAGAACAAACGGAAATAGAATGAGGAACATTTGAAAAAAAAGTTTTTGATTATTATGGTTTTGTGACTGGAAAATCTAAAGTTGTGCAATCAATACGAAGCACACAGTGGGTTGGTTTGGTATAAAGTAAAAAGTGCTTTGTGTGATACCATGTTTCAACTGTGCTAGAGAACAAAAACTAAAAAGAGAGAAAAGAGTTATCATTGAAATCAAAATATTTTCCCTTTGAAACAGCAGACTAAAGCAGACCTGTGAGCAGTCAGAAATATTCACCGATCGGCTTCATTAGCTGGTGCGTTCGCATGAGCCGACACAAAAGATAGAAAGCTTAAGAGGAGATTTCTCCTCATTTTCCCAATCCCTTATTACAAACGTGGTTAAGTTACATTGATTGTGTGATGTGATCTATTACGCCGTACTTACAAAGCTTGGTGGCTAGTTTCAAACTTACAATAAAAACTCCCCTTTCTTTCTTATGAACTCTAGACGCGACTTCTTGTTGAGTCATCACCAATGAATTTTAAATGCATTTAGAAAGATTGCTTCTGTTGCTGAGTCAACGAGTGCAAAATACTGTTGTGTGACTACATTGTGCACAATGGCAGCGAAAGCAAATTCCGTATTTTTATGACAATTTGATGTGAGGCATTTCACAGTGCTCCTCAAAAACAGAAAGTTTCATTTATTTTCCACTTCCTACTTTCACTTGGCTAGTGGTGGAACCTAAAACTGTGCGAGACATAAGTCAATGTTTATATAGTGGTTCATGCATGCCATAGAAGCACACAACCATATTTTCTCCTAGGTACAAGCTAGCCTCTCGTGCATCCATCCGTGTGGGATTCCAAGTTTCACTATGCCATTCACGTAGATACGTGAGAATCAAGCGATTTTATCTCTCAGCATATTATTATCATACGAATAGCAGGTCGTTTACGTTTTATCAGTTTCCAGCGTAAAATAGTCTGCTACTCCCATTTTCGATGACGACCTTCAAAAAGCACTTTCCCCTTTCACGAGCTGTTACTCCAGCCAAACTGTACACTTCTGTGAAGTGGCAGTAATCATTTAAAGTATCCTGTGAAATTTGTGACGAAAATATGATTTTCTTGTTCACCAATTTCTCTCTAGGTAAATTGAAATCCTGAATGAAGCCTATTTCTCAAATACTTCCTAAATACGTACACATTTTCCATTGACACTTTGCGTCCTTTAGCACAATCGTTTGCTTTCTATAGTATCAAAAATCGACGGACCAAAGTGAGTACTTTGATCCTGGCACCTCATTCCAATTTTTCGTGTAACAAAAGCAAATCACTCACAGCTTGTATAAGAACCAATAATAGCGAATTGAAAAGAACCCATTGCCTCTCGTATTTAAAAAGGGAGCAAAAAATAAATGTGCTTCGAGTGCAGGGATTCTGTTCACAATGGAACAGAAAGGGAAGGCATACACATGATGAACCAATCAGAACCTATGTAAGTTTCAGGTACCCGGTGATATTTTTCTTTTCTCGCCCTCTAAAATTATAACACAACACAAGAGTCTTCAAGTTGAATAGGGCAAAAGTATAAAAGAGAATAAATTGTTGTCAAAACTTCATGCAATCAGACGTTCGTATGACAGGAGTAGCTTTGTAAAATAAAGGTGATGGTTATGTGGCTTCCGTTCTCGGCTTCTTCGTCCTTGCTCCACATTCATACATACACTCTCTGTACCTTGAAGAATAGTATCCTTTTTGAAAAGAGACAAGGGAGCGAAGAAAGTTAAGTAAGTTCATCTCTTATTCCTCAGCTTTTTTTCTTCCTATTTTACCTCAACGTATTAAATTCTTGAGAAAAATATGCATCATCGCAGCTGAGACTGCAGGACTTTGTGGATGTGATCAAAATTTTCTTCGTCTTTACCTTTAGTGAACACTTCATATATTTCAGTGTCGGGAAGCTATACATAATTTTTTGGGGTTAGAGTAGGGAACCTACTTGAAAAAGAAAGTTTTAACTTTCAGGGAGACGCCTCAGTCAGTGTCCATTTCTGGCAGAAAGAAAGGACGAAGTTGGCATCCTCCATTCACAACAACTTGCAACAATGCTTGTATTTAACAATACAAGAAAGAAATGAAATCCGCGAAAGAGTAAGTGTCTACTTCACGGATTGAGTTAAGGAAGTTGTTACCAAAGCTGTCGAGTAGTTGAAATTCCTTGCACAACGGTCGCTGCAGCCCTCCATTCGTCTCCTGATGAGCAAATCCATGTAGTTTTGTACACATTCATAAAATACATGTTCGAATATATCTATGAAGCCGGATGTCAGAGAGACAAAATAGTTCGAGGAATTTATATGCACAAAAGGAGGGCTGGCCGATAGACATCTTGTCGAGACGTAGTTTGTACCTTTTTGAATATCCAATTTGAGCATTTTCAGAAAAATTGTATCCAGACTGCACATTCTCACATTCTTTGCATTTCTGGCATTTCAACTAGAAGTTTCACAGTAGTTACCGTTTTTATAAATCAGAATAAGCAACTGCTGCCATTTTACTTAATCACAATTTCAAAGCGCTGTTTCTCCCCATAACGGAAAGCCACCTTTTAAATCAAATCTGCAATAAGCATTTTTGGGCTGCCTCGACCTATGTGCTGCCGAAATCCCTTAAAAAAGTCACAAAGCAGCCAAACTTAACGTGGTAGAATGGGGTATCTAAATATTTGGAAAATTTATGACACCATATTAACGTATAACTCCGACTGTGACTGTACAGATATCTTGTTATTCTCTACTGGGTCAAACTACGCAGTCCGCAAGTCGGATTGCAACAAAACAAGGCGAGGAAAGGAGAGAAACTCAGAAACTCTATCACTCGTCTATGACATCTTTCTTCATATAAGGAAATGGTAACGCAGTGAAAACTGTAATGTAATGGCAAGAAAGAGCCAGGAGAACGTCATGTAGGACGGGGGAATGCAAACGTGGCATCACCAACGAAGGGAGAGCGAACCAGTGATGCATACAACACACAAAACTATGCATGAATAGGCTCGCGCACACAAGTCTTTAACCACCAAGCCACTTATTAAATAAGGAATGTATGAGTTTTTCTCCTCTCCATCTCGCTTCCATTTTTTACTAACCATGATAAATGCATGTAAGCTAGTGGCCCTCATATTTTCAAACGGGAGAAAGCCTTTGGTGTAAAACGAGCAAATTTTACACAGTACAGTTGAATTACAGAATATTAAATTCAGCAGGGAAAAGCCATGCACACACGCATTTATAATGCTTTAGTATCAAATTTTTCACGAAAGATAATGCCGAGTAAAAAAATGGTACTACATCTCTACTTTCATTTCTTAAAAACGAAAAAATTATTGTGTCTTCTTCAAAGAATAGTATTCTGAGCATATCACTTGAGCACGGTCCATCGCACTCTGTTCAGTTCTATGTGGTTTTCATCATCATTTGAGTTCAGTGTCGAGACCAATAATAATATTTAGGCACGTAGAGCTTCTCGTCGAAATTTCCTGGAATATGATGGTTCCAATAATATGCCATTTTCCACTGAATAATAAGTGAAACATTGGCAAGTGTACCACATCAAAGAGAATTGAATTCCAAGTTTCGCAACAGCATGACCAAATCATTTCCAAGAAAAAATACATGTGAAAATCTAATTGGATTCTAGACATGTTGCCCATGTCGATTTCCAGATACCCTTGTCGATTCTGTGAGTATGAATTGAAACAAGTTCAAAATTTCCTCATAAACACCACAAACCGCAATTAACTAAGTATTTACTAATGTAAGGTGCTTATTGAAACTAAATTGTTCAGGATTGGTCATGATCAAGCTACCTACATAGTACTTAATACTTTGTGTCTCCAACTGCTTTTTGTAGTAAACCCCAGTGGAGAAAGAATCCCGGAAGTATGCAGTGAAAACCCTTCATACGTCATATAAATAAATTCTTCACCGCGATAAAGCGCCATTACAGAGGGATGAAGGAATATTATTGGCTAGAGAAAAGCAGTTAACGATCCGACTGATGCGGCAGTGCATTCCAGACAGCGTAACGTTTTTCATTAAATCAACAGAATAATATGTGTATACATATTAAGAGCGACGTAGGGATTTGTTGAAAGCATATAAATAATATTGTGATTTCACATTTCACCAAGACTTTAAAAAAAAGGTGCTTCCGATACTTAATACTTCGGTTTCACGGAGACTCGAGTGAGGATTTAGAAAAGAGCACTTTAAGCTCTTATAGCCCTTTTCGCTGTCGATTTTCGTGCATTTATCCATTTCTGAGGCAGAATATTGAAATCGTCTAAACTCGAAAGTGTAAGTATTCATGTGTGAGTCTCATGTAATCGCTTGGCAGGAGTGACACGCTTTGGGATTCAGTCTTTCGGGAGTAATTACATGATAAAGGCTTTGCAGCAGAAAACCTTTCCTTATGTCAAACATGTGGATAGAGTAAACATAAGCACACGTAGCAACAGCTTTTGCTGAAATGTGAAGAAGAGTGCGAGATGTAACCACAAAAATGATTTAAATTCGTATTTGAAGGAATGTCAACTAAACATTGTGTACATAAATTTTATTAAGTTTATTCAAAGCAATTACTTCAGCCACTTTTGTCATGTGTGAAAACAAATTTGCATTAAATGGAACCGGTACACAATAGGGTGCGATTGGCGCGAAGATCTTCACAAGACGCCCTTGTGTTTTATAGAATAAATTTACTCAAAATGCATTAGTTTGAGTAAACATTGTGCGCACATACTTTCCAACTTTTAAATTTTTAAACTAACTGCTTGGAAAACGTAAGCATACATATGCATGAATGGAAGATGTACGGGCCTACAAAAGGAAAGCAACGAGTTTATTTGCATAAGGCATCACACAATCCTAAAGAAGAAAAATAAAATGTTTTATGCCACCTTATTTTAATGATATTGCTGTCTTGGTAGGTTCATAGCCGCAATTCTTGGAAATCATTCATTATGTTGAAAGGGCTTCGTCTCAAATTCAATATGATACATTTGGGAAATCCCCATAGCTGAAGAATATCGCTTCTAATTCTGCATATATTTTAAATTCTAAATACAGTACTGCCACGTAATTAGGTCTGATGTGAAGACAAAAGTCGAAGCAGTGTTTCATGCGCGTTGTATTTGAAGGCAAAAAGTTTAGTAATCGTACACAAAACAAATCACGCTACCATTACAGAAACATTATCGTATGTAAATTTGAGCTTGACGTACCTGAAGATGTGGGGGACAGTGATCCAACATTTCTAGCATGTGTTTAATATTCTGAGCGTCTTGAATGACAAAATTAAGCTCCATATCAAATTCTCCTCCGACGAGCTGTAAAAACAAAAAATAGAGTCAATTACAAATTTTGTAAGGTTTCATAATTAAAATGTAGCGAATGAAAAGCAAAGGCGTTAACCCGGCCATCAATGTTACTTTCACCTCTGATGAAACAACCTTTTTCCTTTTACACTTCTGTTTTAGTTTTTACTTTTATCCGTGCTTATCAAAACACATTAGCTGCTGTAACCAACCGATAAAGTGTTTGTGAAGTGATGATGAATAGAATTCCAAATGCAAAGTGCAAACAAAAGATAATACTGTTGCTTTTCTTTTCATATGAAGTGACTAGACGCGGCAGAATTTATTCCACGCGCAGAGGCGAAACGGTAAAAGCATTGTCTTGCACCTTTACCTTCCTTCCTTGTATCTTTATTAATCCAACTCCTATTCTCAATGAGAATGGGATGCCAACGGATTAATTCCTTCGGTTTTTCCCCTTTCCGTCTGTCAGTCAGAAAACAAAGGATTGTTTGTATTAAATGAAACTTTGCGCCCTGATATTAACCAATTGGGTAAATAAATCTCAAAAGTGTCCTATCTCTAAGAAACAACAAATTTTGGCGAATTGTGTAATGCATTTACTTGTGATGTATTGTAAGGTATGTTTGTGAGCACAGTCAATATCTATAGCTGCCAGAGGATTGGTGTTGTTTATTTTTGCTCCGTACATGTACACTTTATGTGCTAATTTTACTCACGTTGTAATAAATAAGCCAGCAAGAACAAAGGAAAACAAAGGCCATTGTGTAAGATCAACAGCAGCAACAGCTGTACAGTTTACTACAGCCACTCACGTTGCAGAATTCTTCTGACAAGAATCATATTTTAAAATTTCAGATAAGGCTAGACCAAAACTAGCAATCAACCATGAGCAAATTTTGGTTTGAATCACGTAAATGCATCTTAAATAACACCATTTTATAAATAATGCCTGACTTTATGTTCTACCGAGCAGAATTCAGGCTCACAAAAGCACATCAACCTGAAATTCGAACCATTTCCACCTTTTCAGCCTTCGCTTAGCATGTGAGAACTCTCATGGTGGCGGTTTCATTTTCACCCTATTTTATTACAAAACAAATTACCTAATTAACTTTCATGATTCACCACCAGAAAGATTTTGCTATCAGTACTGTGTTACTAAAACGACCTGCTTTTGCACTGGAAATGTGGAAATGTTGCTGTGACCACATGAATATTGTTACACAGACAGAACAATTTATTTCCTGAGGATGCCCCAATGATTGACTAAACGTTATAAAAACCTGGGAGAAAGCAGGTATGGCGCTGTTGATGTTTACGAAACGATAATACGCATGTGACTTGTGTTGTTTATCTGGCATTGTGTTGCGGAATAGTGAGGATTGCATAATACCTAACTTTTATCGTGATGGATACGCGTAATACGAGTAAGTTGTTAGTACATTTTATTTGTTCTTACTATGACGGTGGAACATCCCACCAGTGTATTTTCTGGGGCGGATAATAGAATAATGGACTGTCGAGAATAGAATTCAAGTCACTCAAGCACACACTGATCGATTACGCAACAAAAAGTGAATACGATAAAACGCTTTGTTGACCTGATTGGGTAATTGAAATTTGACAAAGAAACTTTTTTGTAACTCTCTTCCACTTCACAACTCTTTTGTACTCTGCTCATGCATTCATTGTTTGCGTAATATTTGCAGAGAATTGAGTTTTTACTATCCCACTGTGAGAATTATTTTTCTTGTTGACAGAATTGATAAAATTGGAATCGAGACCAGATACTTTAAACACCCGTAACAAAAGAAAACACGAAATAGTACGATATTGTACGTCTCAGTATGAAGAATGTGTCTTTGTATGTGTGACTGACAGGTGGCAAATTAAGTAATCCATTTTACACTTCGAGAGTATGATCAATACAATGCTGTGAGAATGCACACAAAGCAGATTTTTCAAGTTTTATGGCGTTCAACAAAATCGAATTACGGAGTTGGCAACGGAAGCGAGGAACACGGACAAAAAATGAAAATGGATATATTCTACGCACAAAAAATTAGAAACTAGAGGTTATGAATTCATGTAGTTATTGGCAATTCTCGAAATCTAGGTTCAATATTAAACGCGTTCTGGTGATTTGGGGGAGGACTAGTGGATCCACTGACCGACACTTACGAAGCGTCGAGAAACAAAAGACTGTAACGCTAAATACTCGAGTGGTTGCTCTGCACTATAAACTGTAAATTCATGGTGGACTGCTCACAGAGTGAGTGCAAGTAACTTGAATCCCCCGGAGATGTTCACAGGAGCAGAGAATATGGAAGATGGAGGTGTTGGATGTAGATGATGATCGGTTGGATGTATCTCTCACAACCGCGCAGTACCTATGGATGTTGACCGATTCATTTCTTTGTAGTTACTGGCAGCGGTTTATAGTTGCCTCTGACAATCCAAAGTAAACAAGCAGGAGAGAACGAGCGACGCGTCGTCCGGTCGTGTTGCAAGAAGCTGTGAGTAAAACGTAGGATAGAAAAGATGATGTGAAAGTTAAGCAGAGAAAGGAAGCTGAAGGATTTCGCCTCTTTGATAAAGACAAGGGATGGACACAGAGCAGTGAGAGAGAGTTAAGTCCAGAGACTATACTTTTATGGTAATCACTAATCAGGGTGAAAGAGAAAATATTTTAGAGTAGCGACACATCAGCAGTTGTGCAGTCGTTCTTTCTCTGTGACAATGTGAGACAAGAAAAAGCTTGTTCGCATTCTTTCTTCCGGGCAGCAACCAAGCTGGTTGGTTGGTGGCTTCATTTCCCTTGTGATATGTTGATATGGGAAAAGGTCCTCCTGGTGAAAGCACCGAGTGGGAGAGAATGGGAGAAAGTCAGCTCGATAGAAAATAAGTTAGTGCCACTTGGAAAGAAGGCAATGAGATGGCTCAAAGGAAAAGCAGATATAGAAATGTAATACATGTTTGCATTATGAGTACATCCACTTCCAAAAAGACACTCATGCACACATGTCTTCACTACAATGGACTCGACACTATAATGCTACATACTTACTCAAGTGTTGTGTTTTATCCTTCTCGAAGCATAAGAGCAAACTGTCAACAGACGACTGAGAGAGAAAGAGACAGAAAAAACGGTTAGGATGTATAAACATTGCTTTCTGCCAAATAACATCCGTTTTAAAAACAGCGGCTGGTTCTAGTCCAGCCTATTTCTTTGTTTGAACAGTAGTGGAAAATACACAGAGAAATGAAAGAGAACGGATTCAAGAGAGTCGCAATGCGTCCAAAATTAGCACATGAGCTACGGTTCCAAATTTACTTACAACAACTCTATCTTCAAACTAAACTACATCCCAAAAAACACAAGTAGCAGCTTCGCTCGCTCATTTGTATCGTATCAGAAAATCTTCTTCCGGCATCTGTTGTCTTGAGGTTTCATTTGTTTGTACTACATATTTAAACCGAGTGTTCGCTCAGCCCTAACTTTTCGAGGGGGAACCAATGCCCTTTTCTCTCTAGAGTGAGCATTATTACAAAATAAAAATAATAATTGAGCTAGAAATTCATAATTGTACACAGGGAAACCGCGTGTGGCACAATCCACAATTCCCCAAGCCACACGGCCTATAGACCGAAGTTAATGTATGGGAACAATGTGCGAACTTTCGCCCGTTGTTCCGCTCCAAACAAAATGGGGTGAATGTCTACAAAAACAAATACTATACGCGCAAAACAAAATTATTCCATAAACACAGGATTGCGTAACAATACTAACCAATTGTACTGATTATTAGAAGAAGAAAATTAAAGTTTTCTTGATACGTAGATTCTTGAAGTCAATTATGGAATAAGCAAGAACGAATTAACGTGAAGAATTATACTCAAGGAGGCTTCACGAATTTGCGTCATAACTCATTAATATTGTCTTTAAAAAGAGCACAGCAAAAGTTTTGACATTTAGCTTGCGCAATGTGTTCTGGTTTCGTTTGTCCGTATGCTTGAACAAAAGCTGAGCTTCAGTCAACAGAAGACATACATGAGTTACAACGATGAATACATAAATCATTTGCTTCCAAGTGATAGCGTACTTTGAACAAGTATTTTTTGTAAAATAAAAGCACATGAATAACACCTTGTTTGTAGCATGGGCATGAAATAGCAACGTCTCTCTTCGCATTCAAACACTTCACCAAAACAATTAATCCCGTGCAGCATATGAAAGTGACTTTAAACAAGAAGCTAGGGAAAAAAGAGTCCAGCAAGCCTGTCAGTTTACCAAAGACTCTGTGCATAACACCCAAGTTCACAACCTACGAAACAAATTTTATCTCACAAAAGCAACCGCGTGTAACGTTTTATTTTTTTGTTGAACCAGCAAATGAGTTTTTCATTGTTTATGGAGAAAAGTGTTCCTGGACAATGAAAGCGAAGAGCCGTCATCATTAGCTCTTTAGTTTTCTAAACGATTCTATCCCTCTTCTTCCCTCGCCTATTCCCTGACTTTCTCTTTCTCATTTTTTTCCGCGAGTCAAAACGAAGAATTTATCTAGCAATATGACAAGCACAGAGTGTTAAACTTTGAGAAAGATGCTTTCTCTTTCTCTCCTTCTCACAAAGAAAAAACCGTTGGTGCTTATACCAGAGAATGTAGAAAAAATATTTCTCTAGTGCAATGAGGATAAATGGATGGTTGTGATTGCAACCATCAGCAATAAACATTTAAAGAAAGTACAAAAGATTACTTGTTAAAAATAGTGAGCGTTATTAGGTTTCTGTCGAAGGGACCGCGAAACTCTCCGTGCATACGTGGATACAAAATAAGTTACAATGAAATAATGCGCGCATTCTCTAAACTATTCACACATACAGCCCATGATTTTCTCCCTGCTTGTGTTATTTGTGCACGTCCCAATTCACAAAGCTAAATTATTCCCTACACATCAATACACAAACTAATGGGAAGTGGGAATATAGACATGGATTCTTACACTTAATACATGATAGATTCAGATTTGATTATACTGCATGGGGCAACACGAAACATGGAAGCAGTTCACCGCATAGGAGTTTGTTTTTCTACCGTAGTAAAATAGAAGAATCAGAAAACAAACATCACAGGACGGAAACAAAAAACAACAATAATCATAATGTGAGCACTCCGTCTTTGCACCAAAGCAGAAACAACCAAGAGGGAGCAAGTCAGTTGAGATGCAATCAAGAAAGTAGGAATGATTCCATGTCAATTTTTTTTATTCTCCCTTGAAGTTATTAATACAAAATTCCCATCTGCACTAATGTTTGCTCAGCAAAATGTATTGCGAAACGTGCACTTCTCTCCAAACGAGAAGGCGAGCCTGCCTTTCGTCTCAAGCCGCTTTCGAGTCCTATTTTCAGCGAGACATTATTGCAACATCCTCTATCCGTTTCCAATAAAGAGTCTAGGTATATTTATATCAGCTTCCAAATTGGGAGTCTTGTTTTGCAGCTGAACGATAAACTTGAGCAGAAAAATAATTGTGTTCTGTAGGATGTTGTCGACTGGACGAGCTACCACCCGCTCGTTTGAAACGAAACTACCCCGTTGTCCGCAAAGTGTTTCAGTACCAGTAAATTATTTTAAATTTAAACGTAATTTATCAAAAAACATTTCTGACATCTGTACCCAACGTTGTTAAGATATTTCCCCTTGGCAGCCGCCTCTGGTTTCACAATTTAACGAAGAAAATGTACTGACAAAGATCCTTAAGAGAGACATGTCGAGTAGCTCAGATGTGCGGAGTGCACACTCCCACTCAACTGAACACGATATCTATACATTCAATTGTACACCACTTTTTCATTCTTCCAGGACAGTCGTATGCTGTGCAGACGTTGTATATAGATATCAAATACAAATTATGAAACTTGTTTGTACAGCGGTCTTGAAAGCAGCCAGTGAAGTCTTCACGTCGTGTCTAACATACGAATAATGGATAAAGGGAAAAACTTTCAATGCAATAAACTATTAGAGAAGGCATTACTAGAAGCTCTTTGATATTTTTTTCAGTGTCTTTTGAGGCATAGCCAAGAACAGAATAGAAGTTTGCGAAATAAGGAAAGGGAGAGTAAAATGTATGTTTTGGTTAAGGTCAAAAGTCCGCACACATAGAAAATTGTAAATAGGAAAAAGAAAGAAAAAAAACTTTAAAGAGAAAGCAACTTCCTAGTTCCTGCTTTCAAGTCAAGAGATTTCAATAATTCTGGGGATTTCTCTACTCACTCAAAACGATTCATGTCTGTTGTATTTTTTCTAACAAAACGTTTTGTACGTACGTTGAAAAAATCAGCTCCTTTTACCGACAGGGTTTCAAAAAAGAAAGCAGTACAGTAAAAGCAACTAGACAGCGTTGAACGCCTTCTGCGCTGCTCGCTTCGAGCTCCCCCTTAATAAACACAACAAAAAAGAGAAAGGCAGAAAGTCAACTGTAGTACATAAGTTGCTGTTGTTGTTGCTTACAATCATTTCCCCTATTATTCACCAATACGTTCAGCTGTTATAGATGGAATACATGTATTTCGTATTATTACTATTATTATAATGGGCATTTCCTCAAGAGAGAGGTTTTTTGACTGCATGGGCAAGATAAGGGGAAAAGTCTTGAGTCGTAACTAAGAAAAGGAACGTTACATTTCCGTTGCGTATAAATATGTTTTCATCACTCCAACATTTTTCTATCACGTCACTCCGTCGCTGTGAAGTGAGGAATTTTTCTAGCTTGCAATCTTAAGTCATAATACACTGCAAATGGCTTTTATATACATTATAGGTCTCGTTAATGTGACTCGTGCTCATCTTATAAACAGAGATGATGTTTTCGCGAGGTGTCAGGAATTGAGTGTGACATTCATGGGGATTTTTCTGGAGAAACTGTCCAAAATGATATTCGTGAAAAGTCAACAGAACACATTCATTCATAAATAAAGAACTTCCTCCGAAATCAAAGTTTGAAGAAAACGTGTAAAATACTTTTACAAAACTCATGAAATAAGAATGCCAGTGACAACGACACAAACGAATAAGTAGCCACTAGAATGAATTATTTCTACCTGCTTCCTCTGCCAACTATAGAAGGAGACGGCGCAAATACAGACATGTTCAAGTTGAACGCAAAACTTGTTCTGCTACTTTCAAATTGGGGCAGGCTGTTCAAGGAAATTGGTATATGGACCAATCTACGGTTATAATTTTATGAGAAACTACGGCAGAGAAGAATGAAAAGTTTATTTGTGTTCTTCGGAGCTCTAATAGAAAGAGAGACACGGATGGGTTTCGCGAGGAGGACTGGAAATGAGTGCGCTAACTTCATCAGTGGAAACTCTTAAGTGAAGCCTCACTTCCAATTTATTATTTTTCTTCCTGTGAATGAATAATAAATGAGACAATTTTATGCTTCACATTTCTCCCTTTTCAATATTTTTCCAAAATGGATGAGCTATCATAAGGATGAATCGAGTTATGTGAGTGAAATATACACCGAAAGCTTCTTGTCATAAAATTAAATCATTATTCTGAAAATGGTAGCCCAGGTACAATTTCGAGAAAGTTTATTGCTCGTGTAGGATCATCTTGAAATCCCTCATGCATTTAGAGGAGAAAGGACTGGCACCGTTGAAATTACTGAGGCTTCAGGACAATACTTGTGCAATGAAACCCGGACAGAAATTAAGTTTCCTAAATAAATGCTTTTACCCGTTTCTGGATTTTGTCATTTGAGTTTGCCTCGTCGTCGACAGCAGCAGTCACTTATAAATTGCTGCATGGAATATGTTTCGGAAAAGGAAAACTTCGCACACAAACTTTTACTAGTGCAAAAGTAGCAGTAAGAACGAAGAAAGAATAAAATTGGTACTGTGGGCACGACTGCTTCAGAAAAAATGGTTTCGTTTTAATATACAACTGCCAAAGAGTCGAATTTGCTTTAAGCAACCCATTCTGAATTAACGGATTGAAAAGGAAGAAACCGTTAGTCCGACAAGAGTACGAAAAATGTATGAGCGAGAGAGGGTTACAAGGGAGAGAAGGAAACTGTAGGAGAGAGTGGAACTTCAGTTGAGATGAGTTTTGTGAAATTGAGGTCGGTTAGTCAGAGTCAAAGTGCTAGAAAGAGAAAATTTGGTATTCGAAGTTGTTCATGACAAATTACCGATTGCTTTCACCCATTTTCCTTGGCATTCCATCTACGTGCTAGCGCAACGTGAAGACTTCTCCCTCTCCTTCTACAACTGGTTCATTTGCATGCCACGAATACTGTAAAAAAGTCGATGGGAAACATTATTTCCTTCTGCTGTTTTCTCATAGTATTTCTCCTTTTTCCTTTAATTAACATTCCCTCTCCCCTTAAACTCCTCACTCGTTGCACGCAACACTCATGCTAGTCATGTTTAGCTTTTTACCATCCTCCTTTTGCTCTTCTTACTATTTTTTTCTTCTTCCGACTCTTCATTCTCTTTCCCTGTCTGTCGCGCTCTCTCTCTCTCTCTCTCTCTCATACACACATTTTGTTCATTCAACGGAAAATCAAAATGATTTCTGAATATTAGTTGCTTCCTACCTCTTGGCTAATTTCCCCTGCCAGGTTTATATGTGAAAAAAGTGTTCAGACTCAAGAAACCCATCCTCTTTCTCTTTCTTGTGGCTCGCGCTCCTTTCTCTTCTTCAACACTTTCTCTTATCTCGCACACAAACACGCTTAATGATCACGAGTCTTGCAAACTCCGCCGCTACCTTTTTGAAATACTGATACCATTTCAAGTACATTTACACAACCAACTTACGTAAGCAGCTACTTGCATCCATCCGTCATTAAATGGTTTGCTACCGATTTCGGTCCGTAGTTTTGGGGGAGTAACCAGTTGAAAATTTAATTTTAGCATGGAACTTGTATGACTTTATTACCCTCTCCATAGTTTTCGAAACATTATTTTGAGTCTTTTTTTAAACAAAAATGTATATTTTTTTCTTTTCTGGCGAGATTTGAAGTTCTGAATTTTAACGGATTTCTTGTCGTAAAAGTTGAATCTAAATTTTTTTCTGATCTGGCCAAAAAATCTAATATAACTGATGAAATAGGAGAACACGCCAACAGCGAAATGAAAACTTTGAAAGAAAGAAGTTCGGTTTACAACTTCTCTACATAATTCGTTTTCACCGAATTGCATGAGACTATCAAAGAAATCTTTTGTTGATATGGTATAATGTCATGGGAAAAATTGACGTGCATAAAGTATGAATGTATAAACAAGCCTTCAAAAGAGTAGCACATTCCTTAAAACATGAAAACAAGTTTCTGCATACAGAAATAGTATTGGTAAAATGTTGGGTGCAATGTGCGCCTCGAACCATGTTTCTTTAGCGCATTTCGTTATCCGTAACAAAATGGGGTTACATTAGCACACAAATTTTTTCAAAAATCCGCTCCCGTACAAAGATATTTGAAAAATAGCTATAAAGCTACGAGCGAGATACGGGTGTAGCTAAATAATGGCATTCAAATGTTAATGAAAATCATCATCAATTCAGGCACGCTGCTTTAGAATGGTCTCATTCGTTTCCCAATCCTTCAATTATCATTAGCATTAATAAATATTCCTTTGCAATTAGAAACTAGGGCTTAACTAATTTTTTAAGTCTATTTTTAACGTACGGAGAATGCTTTGAGGAATACTAAACACTGAACGATGGCCTCCATCGTGTCTCCGCTCACAGAGAAATTCCCACTGAGGTATCGGTTCTTTTTCCATGAGCCCAGATAGCCACTGAACAGGGAATCGGCAGCAGATGCTTCCATCTGCGATGCAATACACCCTTTCGCCAGCTCCTCTTCTGCAGATGATAAAGTTGATCCATTATGATCACACTGATCTCGACTGCAGCGTAGCACCGAGGTGGAAGACGACGACGTCGAAGAAAAGGCGGAGGAGGCATGTCCATTAATGCCACCACTTGCGCAACTATCATTAATTGTCATTGTATATGGATCACGAATTCGACCATGGCACACGGTGCAAACATGAGAAGTACCGAGGGAGGAACTGTTGCTCAATTGATCGGCGGTGGTAACGGAGAGTGTTGACGCGCCATTTGCGCCACTATTACTTAGGTTACTAATATCATTCACAAATTGAGCTGTTTTTACATCAAGCAAAGGCGACGACAGCGACGTTGATGATGATGATTTGCTCTGCTCGACACTCTCACTATTAATTACTGTTGACATGCCGATCGCATCGGGAAAACTTTTTCTTTGCTTCTCCCCTCTCATATCATTTACATCGGATATACATTTCTGTTTTGCATCCTTGACTTGATGATCTTCTTGTAGTGAAAGCCTGTTCGAGTCAACTATCCCATTACTAGCGATCGACAGAGAAAGAATGTTTTTCATGGCTACTCCATTGCTGTCATCGCCACCACCGACACAACAATCTGAGGAGACAGAAAAGCTCTTCGGTATTTTCATTTTGTTTGTCTTGAGATTACTCGGCTCACCAGCAAGGTTCGTGTTTAATGAATTACTAGGAGGAGATTCAGTCTCTCTCGAACTATGCAGCACTTCTTTGACGCTCACTTCCATTCTAAACGAGGAGAAGCTCGCGAGCGTATAGACATAAACAGAGGAAATGTGGATAGTTTCTCTCTTGGAGGAGAAAATTATTCTTGAAAAACAAAACCAAGTCAACTCGTCCCCAGTGATAGTGGTAATGCCCCCATCGTCGCCGTTCCTCGTTTTTATACGGAAATTCTTCAGTATACTACTATATATTAGCCCCTTTCAAACTTCCAAATAATTACATTGTACAGAAGACTGAGGACTTAAGCATACATTCAAGCGAAAAGAGCCAGTTCTTACTGGTGTCATGGGCACCGTTGTTTTTTCTCTCTTTGTCACAAAATTCACGGGTAAAATAGTTTCCAACTTTTTTTTGACTTAAGTGTCGAGCATGAGAAGTTCCTCTTTCGTTGGACGACTCCATTGTTCAAAACAAATGATGCTTCGTCTTTTTCCACAAAAAACTTAACTTCGAGGAATGAATTTCGTTATTTTCCTTGTATTACTAATATTTCGTTGTGTGTATACAATCGCAACATTAAACAGAGTTGTTTTCCTATACTATGCTGCTACTCTTCTACTTTTTCCTCAAAGTTATTCGACCGGGCTTGACAACACTTCTGCTTTCATTATCATCGCCTCGAGTACAGATCACATCACGCTTCGTTTCGCTCGACGCAGACAGAAAAAACAAATCACACACCACAAGTTGACATTCCAAGCGAAAAAACGATATTTTTCTCGCAGTCACACGAACAAATCTAAGTTACGATCGACTAAGTTAAAGATAGGTAAGGAAATGGAGAATAAATGGTGATGACGCTCGCGAGAGGAGTGAAGATGCTGCGATGGTGAAGAGGGGATCAACATGATGAAGTAATGTAGTTCATATCTTCACGATGTCATAACATTAACGGCAGTATCTTTCAACATCATTATCATCCGCAGAGAAAAAAGGCTATCGGTACAAAAAATGACTTGATGAAAGTTACTTTAGTGTTACAACCACGCACAGGAACACACGAACGTTCTATAACTTTCCTGAAAATTGTATTCAGGTCAGGACGCCCGAACTCTTATTCACCTAGTAAACGTCCAATCTCACACACAAAAAATTCCACACGTAAAATCGGAGCGGCGGTAGTCAGTTGTTGGGAAAGTAAAGTCAACAACAGCTCATTCAATACGTGCCTTTAGTCACCCTTCCCATTCACCACCAGTCAATGTACATTACACATCTATGTATATGACTACTTATTACGAACCGGTTTTAATAATAACACACAGAACACTGCTGCTTTGGTAAGGAGCGTATTATTTTGACCAGCGCTTCCTCTTTCTCTCAAATAGAAAATACGGAGCTGAGAAAAAGTCAGATCTTAAAAAATAGAGAATCCTTTTCTACACCAGGCTATTTGTATTGTGACCATATTAGAGTACATTTGCCGAACACACATTATTACATATTCCTTACGATTATATAGCTGACCGTTATCATTACGCAACAATTTATAAGGAATTTGTATACCTATACACAACTTTCCCCTTTTATACTTGGTAGCTTTGCATTTCTCTGCGGCTTGACTACTTTCTTTTGGTTTCAAGAGCCTTGAGAAGAAAGCGATTCCTTCAGGTTGTGTTTTTTACATCCCGCCTTTCTTTTTCACTCTGACGTGTTTCTCAACTCGTGTGGAACTCCATGATGAACACAAAATAGCACAAGCGATGAATCCAAACCTAATAGTCTTAAGATGTTACAAAACCAACATTACATCGCTGCACCATTTCGGAAAAGTCAGTGGGATCGTCTAAACATCCCTTCACTCAAAAAGTAAATTCTCTACACGTGATAGGGTGTAATCTAAATTGAACACACATGATATCACACATTATATCAAACTTGCAATCTCAAATGCAGTCTCAAATGCCTCTCACCGACGCACATTAACCAAGAAATCAATAAGTGGCAGACCACTTTAACGCACTTTACTTCCCCCAGTTCAATATATTTAATGTTTATGTACACAATCTTTTCTAATCTAGCTTTTATGCGCCACTTCTCCTTTTTTGATTAGTTTTAAATCCAAAATTATGCATACCAAGTCTTACGGTTCTGTTAGTTATCCTAAGGTTACATGTCATAGCACAGGTACACAAGAATCAGACATTGTGTTCAATTATACGATGGTGAACTCGCTCAGAAAAAATTAAATTCGTATGTCGGGAAGTGAGGAGCAAAGGAATTTTACCATTACTTTGCATAAGGACAACTCCTGAGAGAGAAAAAAAAACTACTAGTGCATATTCAACGTAAGACGAGAAGTGGTTTTGAGAAGATTACATTACTATTTTAAACTGGTTTATGAATTAGATATAGTTAATATCCTAGTAGCAGAAAACAAAAGCGACGGACTTAGTACAGAATACGTAGAACAATACGCGCTGGCGGAATTTATCTCATCACTTTTGCGCTTTCTCTTGGATTAAAAATCAGGATCAAGAAGCGCCACGGAAAAGCGAACAAGGAAGAACGGAGAAGAGAAAAAGATAACACTCGGAACCAAAGAAAAAAGGCCGTGCTACGGAATAAACTTTTTCCCCATTTGTTACTTTTTTCTTTCTTTCTCCAAAGTGAACGAGCTAATTTCATCATGATGATATAGCCCTAAGCAGAAAACCAAAAAAAACGTGCTTGTTTGTGTTTCGCATACAGTGAGGAAAAACGGGAGTCGAAAAACAACACAAGTTACAGATATGAAAATAAAACAAGAGGAAAACGCCTGCTTCTTTCCATTACCCCCTTTCTCCGTATTAATGTATGAGTGCAAGGCACTAACATTTTTTTCCAAGGATGTATTTAAAAAGATGTAAAATACACCCAACATCCATATAGAAAATATGTTGTAGTAAGATTTCTCCCGGGAGAACAAGTATAACACGGTGAACGGCAAGGGAAAAACTAATCACAGTCACCTGCGATTTTCAACCGAGACCCCCGCCTCTGTATCCAGGTATCTACCAGTTTTTCCGGGTTTGGCCTGTTCAAAAAAGTGTTTCTTACGTCGACGTTAATTCATAGTTCCTAAAGTAATAGAACGAGACTCCGCGGTAACCTGTGCTGTTCTGGTGTTCTGGCGAGGTGAATGAACACTCAGAGGATAGCTTCTGAGGTAGGGACTTCAATTTATTTTATGCTACGTTCACTTAAAAAAGGCATGTCTCCACCATGATCATGCATAGTCTGTCCCACTAGAAAGTTTCTGACGACAAAAGCTTCAGTACTTGCAAAGCATCACTCTCCAAACTTAAGCGTCTCAAGCGTTCATTACAGAGAAATCTGAAAGTGCTTTGTATGTGGCTAGTTTTTCTGCTTTTAGAAAACCATCCATTTTCCTATTTGTGCCTTGTCAAATTCAAATAATATTCTTATATCGACCGTTCAAAATTAATCCAGTTAGTTTCTAACAGCCATCCATGTGTTTCCCATTAAAGTGTAACAAAAACTACTCTGAAAGAGCTTATTTTTCATTAGTTCAAAGTACACAAAGCATTGTGCACATTGTTGAGCAGTTATGAACGCTTGTTGTTTATTTATAAAGCGTCAGTAATGTCTCCGAGAACGTCTGTGTGAGAAAAGCCTAACTCTTGGTGATTCCATTGTAGAATGCATAAAGTGAAGTATTTAAAACAAGTTATGCGTCGAGCATTAAGTGAAAGTTGTGTACAAAGGAAGGGCATTGTTCTCGCAGCGTTCATGGTCCGCTCTTGTTTCACTCCCACATTTATCAGACTCATTCTCTCGTTTCTCTCTCACCGCTCTGCTGATAGTCCACCAACACTGAGTTCCGAGTTCCACTCAGAGACACAGACACACAAAAGAAAGTGGAGAACATCTAGGGAATGGGATCAAAATGAACGGAATACAAAAGTCTCCGAAAAGTAAATTCAATGCAACGATGATGATGACGTTCAAAACACTCTGTACTACTTTATGATCTTTTATTATGACTGGGTCCACTAAAGTTGGAGAAAATAATATTTTTATTTTGTGATTTTCCCGGCCCCGCGAAACAATATCTGTCCTATTTCTTCATTAATTTTCATGCTTCACACACCAAAGCGACAAAAGAAGTAACCGCGCCACCGACAACGAGAGGAAACATGCACATGGTTGAGAGTATGACAAACTATGCTAAGTATGCTCCATCCGCACAAATAACTCTGCACATTTTACTACACGTTTTATGTATGCATTCTCTTCTTTCAAGAGATTCTTGTACCATCATCACGACTCTACCAGGAGGGAACAACGTGAAAGCCATTGTAGGCTCCTCAGCCGCGACAACTGCTGGGACGCCACCACCAAGACCACCACCTAACAAAATACTAACTTATCAGCTATAAATGAAGGTGGGCATTAGTGGCAGCAGACAGGAAAGAGCACCGCACACCCACCGACGAATTGAGCACACTCGATGAGCTAACTGGACTCAGGCATTACGAAAACGCTGGTTCCTGAAAAACGGTGCCAGAGTTCCATAGAATTATTTGGACGTACTTAAATTCTACTACCACTCATCTGTCTACAAGAAACAGTTACACAAAAACAACGATCATACATAACCGTTAGTCCTTTTACAACAGTTTTCAATCTCTCCTTTTTTATACTACTACATCCAACTTCTTTCACTGTACCTTTTGTGCTACTATAATTCTGGTAGACGTAACGCGAGAGTCAAGTCCACGTCCATTTTAACTTCTCCTCTTAGTAAAAGATCATTTTTCCCTCCTGACATGTTTATAGACCGAGGAGCACAAAAATGTTACGGAGATACATTCTACTTACTCCTGCTACTAGAACAAGTCACCCAACGACGATGAACATTACCACGGAGACACAGAGTAAGACAATCCAGGTTTTGCAACATTTTTGTCGGCCACACGAAAATAGCCACGTATTTATCATATATTATTGGGTAATACAATTTAATTGAAATGGCTTTTCTAGTATAAGCACTGTTATATGGGACGTCTCTGTAATTAATTGTATTAAAGCCATGGAATTAAGTCAGTCATTATTCATTTTAATTAAACATTCCAGCGCTATTTACTGCTTCCATCCTACTAGCACAATTACAGTACAAGAATGAGTTGGGGAAGATTCCCACTGTCATTTTACCACTTTCCCTTTTGCACCACTAATTTTCTTACTTTTATTACAAGGGTTGCATTATGTGAAATAGGCGATGAAAACAGTCATCCGTAAAAGAGTATTACTCTCGGTCCTCTTTCAAAAAGTCATTCGACTCATCATCAGTCTAAAAAATTTATGAACGCGACAGGATGATAGGTCTCTCTACGCATATCTATATGTAGTTAAACCCCCATCATGGGGCCTCATGATAAAGGTATGAAGATATTAGTGATGCCAAGGGAAATTGGTAAAAAAGCAATGGGAATTGCTCGGTTCCCCACAAGAATTCAACCCGATTATCTCACATAACCTTGATAAAAATGGCTCTATTCATTTACAGGAATCCTGTACATGGTGTAGGTCAACTGAAACTCAAAAGAATATTGGCTACAGTTGGGAATAACTGAAAGCATTATCTCTTGAAATGTTGTTCAGTGAAAAAGAATAAAAAATATAACTCATTAAACTGCAGCAAAAAAGCATTTACCTAAATCTCAGTCTCTGCTAGGTACTACATTCTTTGATTTATGTACACAGTGGATTTATAAAATATCATTTTGTGCTCTGCACCGAAAAATAGACCGAGCTGAGCACACTTCGCAGGGTCTCATTACCCTTCTACGGTTACGATCCAGTGTGCGTTACGAAAGTAACAGTAACGCTAATGCTACTGTCGAGTGTGCACAAATAAACTATTTAATATTAAGGAGACAGTAACAGACTTCATATTGGTTTCTCCTAGCTCTCTCACTGTATCCTTTGTAAGCAGCTAATAATAAGCGACGAGTTGCGTATATGTTTCCATTAACGTCTGTAATCATTGCCGTAAAAAAGAAAACTGACAGCCGTAAAACAGTGGCCTGGAATATATACAGACTTTACTGCTTGTAAAACACATAAAAAGGAGTGTCGCAAAATGGGGAATTTTTGCAGTGTGTAGGAAATGTTGTGTAATGCAGTTTCAGGCAGTGCTCCAACGCTCTGGGATACAAATCCAAATCCACCCAGTGGTTGCTACAGGACTCTGGATTATTTACTAATTATATCGTTCAGTGTTACACGCTCTAAACTTTGTTTTTCTACAACAAACTCAATACTTTCCTGGATGAGAGACCGTAGTTACTAAAACTTTTTAATCTTCCAAAATTGGGCTGAGTTTCGTTTTCATGCCGAGCAGTGGAAAGGCACACAAGCGAACAGAAGCCGAGATGAAATTCTTTAAAGCGGATAGTGAGAAAGAGTTAAGGATCATGTTGAATTGACTTTCAAAAAGGACTAATGCATAAGCTATCAACTCTAATTTCTTCAATTAAACGCATTTCGATTTCCGAAAGTTTGCAACAACTTATTTCTTCGAAACAGGTGTACACTCGTCTAGTCCTTTGTGAATACGTATCTAACAAACTCCAGTCTAGAATTCATTACAGATGAAACTAGTTTAAACATCAATTGGTCGCCTGAATACTTTTCCCTCAACTCTAGGGACTTGTTTGTGTCCACCTACGGGGCAAAAAGTGTCAGACTATCGAAATAATTCTCATGCCTGCCACCATTGCGTGTAATACACAAACTTTACTGACATCTTTACTTTCATCGCTGACAAGAACATACTTTAACTTGTCCAGTGCTGTCACACAATGTTAGCAGACCGTAAATCGCAGTTGATAACTAGCGAAAAGCTAATATTTGTTTTGTAGTGTGGAATGTGGAATAAATACATATTTAAATTTGAAATGACATTCTCCCACCCCTCCCATTCTCCCCTCGAGTTCTTGTGGGTGGGTTAATTGTTACTTCCTCTCGGTGGCTACAGTAAGTAACTATGATAGACATAATAAGTTTTCATAGTGAAAAACATTTCCGTTCTCTGAATCTGTATACTATGTATGCATGTATGTCCCTCGGATTTTTTGTATTATACAACTAGAAAATGCAGGATTGCTAAAATAACTTCTTTTATGTTATCCAAATGTTTCCGAACATGACGACAGGAGCAGCGGAGTTTTCTCACTTAACAAAGACAGACTGCATCAGTGGAAGATGATATATTAGGTTTTTATGTTCATGATAGCAAACGTGTTTGTTTTGTTCCTTTTCTCATTGATATTTTCTTGAGAATAAAAAGTAATACATATTTATTTGTGTAAAGAAAACTTTTTTGTGAATGATATTTGAGAAAAAGAGTAAAGGACTAAAGAAAAGGAGAAAGAAGGAATAAAAGAAAATAGTGTCTTTCCAGAAATAACCTTCAACTTGCATTTTCTTCTCTTATCCTGACTTTCCGCATGTTAGTAAAGTGAGTGGGTGGCTGAAGGAATAAAAAGTTGAGTATTATTATGAAACATATGAATAAATGGATATGACAATGATCGTACATAAATCAGAGAAATGCATGGCTGCGTGTATCAGAATCGCTAAATGTATTTTACACACGTGTACCTTTCAGATAAAACTCTAATGCGAAAAGAAGTATTTTGATACAGAGAAATAACTGTGAACCAATACGCAATCTAGATATGCTCCTATAAAAGCAATCACGGGCGGAGGAATGGTGAGTTAGGAAATTGCATGCAAACGGGATAAACTGATGGATGGATGGACGAATGAACGAGATGATTGTTACAAGATGGATACATTGCATTGATACAAGTTACAGTACGCTTCGGTGATGCTTTAAGTCACGCGTAAAGAAGCGATTCATGATCTTTCTCCGTTTAGCCCCTCTGTGTTTTTTCTCTCGCTCCTTTCACTACCACTTTCTCTTTCTGTTTCTCTTTCTACTCTCTTTTTCTTACTTCTTCTGGTCCTGCAGAGATTCGTGAACCGATTTTCAAGTGTATTGTTCCATCCTCTCGAACAAACATCTTCTGTACATACGCACAAAACTCGCTGTGTCTGAGTATTTTCAGAGTTTTTCTCTTCTCCCAAAATGATACATATTTCTTTTGGATTCTTGAGGAATTCCCGCTCTCACCGACCGACCTCGATACCTCTTCTCCTGTGAAAAGCCTTTCAAGAAGTAAAGCTTTCGTTTTTTCTTTTTTTTTCTTCTTCGTTTTACTTGAAAAGGTTTGTTGTAGGATTCAGTCAGGCAATCCGCATAAGTATGCATGTACATGATTGGAATTCTTATTGTCGTTATGCATTAAATCCTACTAAAAGGCAATGAATAAGACAAGCCCATCGGTGTATGTGCAGCGGCGAGAGAAAAGAGGGGAAAAAAGTAAAACAAGAAGAACAAATCCTCGGTCCCTGGACAAGTACAAACAAGCAAGCACACACATACAAAACTCCCTGCTCACTGCCGCTCTTCTGCAACTATCATTATTCCTTCAATTCCGTATCCCGGCTGATGGAGAAAGGAAAAGGAAATCAAGGATATGCGTCGCAATAGATTCTTCCCGTATGGAGTACCCACTTCAACAACGCCAGTATTGGCCCGAGTTCTCCAGTCTGCTTCTTTTCTCTAGCTCATTCCGCCATCCATGTGTGTAGTTTGTCGGGTACAAGCCGTCGTACCTGTGACTCCGCAATATATCACGCTCTCTCCTAACGTTCAAGTGACATTCCTTTTATTACACGATTCCCTCTTTCTCCAGAGCTCTCCACTCCAAGACAACGACAACAGAGAGAGGGAGAGATGGAAGGAGAAAAATGATGTGAGAAGCTTACATAAAACGGGAAAGAATCAACCGAGGGAAATAACAAGAGGAGCGGGATGTACAAAAGAAGGACAACCAAGGAAAAAAGAGTGTAAAATGGAGGAATGTAAAAATTATCTGCATAATATGTCGCACTCATAAATGTGAGCGTAAGTGGAAAGACGACTCTAACAGGCTGATTTCAACACGAACGCCTTTATAGGTCCCCGATAAGTCCACTGCGACGATGTACAAAGATTATTACTTTTATTTTTATTATTATTATTAGGATTTTACACTTTCATGAAGGACTTGTCGACAACGCTTGGAACAAGTATTCATTACTGTCGCTTCATATTCGTCTACCGTTCACGAAGCAAAACGTCATCGTACACAGGGATCTTTGCAAATGTCAGGGAAAGACCGTCCGTCGTCGCCTAGTCCACATTGTCGCGTAACTGCATTAACATGGATTGTGTGCCTTATAATGTGAATTCTTTATACATTTTAACTTGTCATTTTATTGTTATAGTTTTGTAACATTGGTCCTTCTACGCAATATCTGTCATAAAAGTGAAATGGAATGGACAGTGTCAAAGAACCCGCTAGTTCACAAAAAAACATTCTCAAAGTATATCATTTCGATGAAAGTGGGCATTTGTCTGTGAAAAGTTACTTTTAGGTACGTACATGCATTAGTTGATGATATGTTTTACAATCGTGCTAACATCACATTCTCATCGCTCCTTTCATGTCCTTCATGGAAAATTTGTTCCTTCTTCTATCTCTTCGCGTAAAATGTCCGAGAATGAGATAGGTAGAAAGTGAAAGTCAAAGTAGAATTATATCTTGGTAAAAAATAAAGTATATTCGGACACGCAGATTACACACTCTACATCTACTATACATGTCATAATATGCATTTTCTCATCTCCAACTCTTTCTAAAATCTATTATTGCCGGGGCACACATACATCTTTATACTAATACACTCCCATGTTTACTTTCACTCGCATCTGGCGGTTCTTAAAAGACAAGTGAAACATTTTACTTTTATACGTGCTGCAATTTTATTAGGTCTTTCTTATTTCGTGCCTTTCACTCCTTTCTTCTTGTCGCTTCTAGTTATGCTGCTGCGCTGGAGAAACACTGAAAGTCATTTTATGTACTAAGCTCACAACAAAATTATTATTATTTCATTTCTATGTCCTTTCCTTATGTAGGACAAAATGTTTCCTGTGTGATATGGGAAAATGTTTCGATCAAGAGTGAAGAGGAGAAAGTGAGAAAGACATTAGGATAAAAATGCCGTCTCCGACAGCAGTCGCTGTGAAGCACAGGCTAACCCTAACCCATTGTACTTGGGACAAGAACACGTTACAGCCCTGCGACAAGAATTCCCTGATGACTTTATTTCATCGATGACACTATTCGGTTGTTTCACTTTCAAATTATTGACGGAGCGTATTAAACTTACAGCGGATATTGTTATATTGTGTATCTATGAAAAAACGTTTGCCAAACTTCTCTCCGTGTATTCCGGTGAAATTAATGAAGACATGAGTAAATTTGATTGTTGAGAGAATTTTTGGTATTTCAATTGTTGACAGAAGAAATGTTGAGCACGTTACTCTAAACAACTTGCTTCAGTAATGCTCACAAAATTTGTTATAAAATGAAACTTCCTGTACATATAAAAAATACAGGTTAATGTAGATGAGAACCTGAGTTGTGCTTTAATGGGCACCTAGAGAGCTGCACTAATTCAAGTATAGAAAGTGGATTTGAGTACGAACATTACGCACTTCCGTAGCAAAAGTTAATTCCTTGCCAGAGTGTGCTCCAACCCAGTGACACAGCAACACCAACACGAGGAGAGAAGTGAAAAGAGCACTGGATTCAAATGGATATGTGGTGGTAATATGAGAGACAAACGGAATGAAAGCATGTCGAATTACAAATTTGAATTTGATTACTCCAAATTTATCAAATTACTAGTTAGTAAACGACAAACAAGGCTTTGCCAGAGCTTGTTATAAAATTGCAGATGAAAATGTCTCACAACTACAAACAATATCAAAGATGAGCATTGAAAGAGAGCAGTCTCTGCCTGTGCTGACAGATGTTGGTGAAATCTTGCTTCAGATTCACCTTACCATAAAAATTGAAGGGGTGGTGGAAGGAATTAGATTTAAATTTTCTTAAGACTCGGTCCAGATTGCTGCACAATTACTCATAACTGCAGAATTACTTATTACATATGTGCGCGTAAAGTCACACCCGACGACTTTCACACACACCGGAGTGAACGGCAAAATCTTGGTAGGTGAAGAATCCGACCCACACACTCATTCAATCCTCTTTCCGCTTCTACTTCATTTAATCGGATAACAAGAAGACAGGAAAAATGTAACGTGCCAGCTTTCCTCACCCCACCCGCCATGTGAATTTTCCGAGGTTACCTTCTTTTTGGCATGATTATACAAAAAAAGAGGGAAAATGTGGAATACTTTATGAGATATAAATAGCTGGTTGTTGAGAAAGTAAATTACGTGCGAATAACGGAGTCTTTTGCGGATTCAGCTGCCTTTTCTCAGTCTTCTTCTCCTTTTCTCGCCTATGACACAAATGGCAGACGAGATAGAAAGGGAAAAAGACTGGTGGCAGCGAAGATGGGAAGGTGTGCTTGGCTTTAAAAAATTAGCAACATGGGAATCCCGTACTAGTAATTACTTGGTGCCAAGATTTTTTCCTACTTCCCTCCAGGAGAAGAAAGATAAAAGTTTTTATTTCAAGGGAGGGAAAAGAGCAAAATGCAACAGTAACACAGACGGCAAGGAAAGTAACCGCTTCCAGCAAATCACAGCTCAGTCTGTGCGTGGCTGGCTCCATCCACTTGACGCTCATACCTTGCATAAAAATATAAACAACATTAAATGTATCTTTAAAGGAAGCGACTACGAGAGCATCCGTGAATACTTATAACAAAAGAAACGAAACATTTACATCGGAACAAGTGGCACAAACGGTGGTGTGTCGCGGTTGTGAAAAAACTAGTATGAAAACTGAAGCGTGAAACGCAACTTCATCGTCGGTTGGTGAGCTGAGGAAGAGGCGAGGAAAAGAGGAAAGATGGGAAATGGCCAGAGGATATACATAAGGTCGGTAGGTTAAACGAAAACCATGTAAAAGTTATCCAATACCCCATGAAACCGAGTCGTTCATTCAAATAGGTTGTGTGACTTTAGCCTCTTTGCTTAGGAGAATCAACGAAGAAAATGTAAAGAGAAGAAATCGACGATGAGATCTTCTCTCTGCACTCGAAATCATATGGCCTTTACCTTTCCTCGTCTCGTCTCTATTTCTTGCAGGAAAAACTCTTGCTTAAAGGCTATCAAAGTTGCTCCTTTAATGTAGGTTCCTTTCCACATGTGTCTACCTACACAGCTTCATTTCAAACTCCCTTTTCCAGGAACGCCGCACGCCTTACAGTCATTGAGTAGCATCCTATGAACCTGAGCAAATAACATGCATCTTCTGTATCTATGCTGTGTATATAAAATTGGGACTTTTTCTATAGAAGGACGAACTATGCAACAAAACTGGATTCCCTTTTCTGGAAAGATGGTTTGTCCCATAGGGAGTGTTAATGCTTCGTTTTCTTATTCTCGGGTCCAAACTAACTTTGAATGGGACTATCTCTGCTTGCCTACCAAGTTTCTTTAAAACCAAACTGGAAAAAAGAGGACGACGAAGCAGATGGAAAAAGAGGGAAAAAATAACTCGTATAAATGGATGCAAGTTGTAAAAACTGCTTCCCGATTTAAACTGAAAGATTTCCAAGATATACAGGCGAAGATAAGCAAGTCGGAAGCGGACGGAATAGAAGAAAAAAAAAATATTTTCTAGTAAGTCCCTAACTTCATGAATATAAGTTGCTTTCACATTTAGTTGAGTAAAAAGGCAAAAGCAGATGTGAGTTGTGTTGTGTTGTGTGGTGCAAGAGAAACTGTCGTCGACGCCCCAAATTCACTGCAAGTTTACATTCTCACTTTAACTTTCCCCTGTCTTACTTCCTCTCTCTCTCTCGTCTTTATCATTAATCCAATTCACCTCTCTTCTTCCCCCTTTCACTTATTTTAAACAAGTTACTTGACTGCCACACATGGATATTGTGCACAAACTCTAAATAAAGAGCATGCACCCAGCCAGTTATTTGTGCATTCAGCGACTCAGCGACAGAGGCGAACATCGCTTTCTCCTAGAGGAGAATTTCTTTAGTCTTGTCCAATAATCCCTCCAAAAAGTTTAACCAGTCGCTTGCAAAAATCCTATGTGCTCTCATGTATGCATACATTAGGTTCGTAATATTACTCCAAACGAGAATGCATTATGTACGCCTTTGCTCCTCAGATCGTTCGGTTTTGCCTGCTACGCCTGTTTGTGTGTACGTCGTCGTCTCTGTTTTCACTTGCCACCCGACCCACAGCTGTGAATAAAGCAAGTTACCCACTGATGAATTTATAGATATGCCTGCCGAGTAAAGAGATTTCCTATCAGGATTCTCAACGGCACTACAGGATTTACTCACTGAATGCTTTTATTATTGCTCGTGGTGAACGTAAATGCAACTTCAATGTACTTTTTTAAAACATTTATATACTCGAGATCTTCTCGTCTCGTCTAACAAAATTATATAGTGAAGCGGTGTACAAGTAAGTACCTTAACCTAAACTAAGATAAGCACACAAGCGTGGAATATCGGTTGTGGTGAGACTTTGACTAACTACACAAATGGCTGTTTTCTACAATTCTCCATCTCTCCATGTGCCTTCTATTGTTTTCCGTCAACGGTACATGATCATACAACTAAATTTTACATTAGTAACAACCGAAACTTATAGCAAATGCATGACTATTTATTTTTTACTAGAGACCTGCACAAGACTGCAGATTTCATGGTTTTCCCAAGAAAACAAAAAAACCACAAAAGCCGACAGTCATTCATCAGAACTATAAAAAGGGAAGACGAAAATGTAGAGATGTAGAGGCGAAAATAAAGGTTTACTTATTCTTGTAGTGTTTTTCTTTTTCCACGTTTCTTTTTCCAGGTTACCTCATGCGTTTGATGTAATGCAGTTCAAGCCAGTCAGTCTCTATATCAGAAATAGAATGAGAAATGAAAACGACCGTATTCTCAAACGCAAGACACTTTCTCACTAAAAGCTATTCTTTCCAAAATGGTCTCTTTCTGTTTTGACGAAAACCACAAATTCTGCTTAATATGGAAATATAAACAAGTCTCCACTTCATCTTCATTGAACGTGGATACACTTGCAATCTGGCACAGAGACGGCTTTCCTTGGTTCGTTTGTTGCAGGAAGGCAACATTTTCTCCACTACTTTAACTTGTAACATGATGGGCTCTGTTGCTTCATATTTTTGTACATGAAATCACAAGACGGGAAAGGGTGAAAGGAGTGAAGCTCAGGAGAGGTCTTTGTAGTCATATTCATATAGCACAGGTTACATTGGGAGAGACAAGAGCCTGATGCCACTGTCGTTAGTACAATGGAACACATGTCATTGCCAATAACGTCTTTGGAGATTCTCATAAAAACAACCATATTCTTTTTTAGTTGCGTCTTATGTCGACGTACACGGGAGCAGGAGTTTGGAGCGGAGTCTTAAAATATAAGGCGGACTTGCCATCTCTAGCATGAAATCAGATTACATATATATATGAAACCAGTAATGGCAGATCAAACGATCGTTTCTAGTGGCATGGCCGATTTTATGCGGTCTCACATGCGGGAGAATAATGCCTCAGACCCGTGCTTACACCGCTAAAATAAAATGAGGGTGAACCGCTTGGAGAACTGCTGAAACGATTAAATCGATCATAATGCTATTGATGATAACGAGGCCCTTAATATACGTGAAATTTTTCAGAGAAAAAAAAACTTTCTCCTTCCGTATGTACATACATTACAACAAATTTGATGCAAGAATGAAATTTATTGCCTAAAAACTTTCCTTGCAAATCGGACTGTCTTCCCCTAATCTGTTCAAGCATGAAGCAAACGAAACTGCCTCTTTCTTCGTCTTGTTCTGTTCACTCCCCGTGCAACTCCGAATTAAACCAAAATATTAAGTCACAACCACGAATAGCATTCTTAAGCTTCATGAACTGGCTGAGTTGCTGCTTAAAAATCCGTTTTCTCGTCGTCGACCGTTTGTCTTCCTTAAAAACTAAACAGGGACAAGGAACTTGTGAGAGAGATGAGTTTTAGTGCTTTGACCGTGGCTTGGGTGCTGCCTCTCCGCTCCAACTTTTTATGATTTGCATCTATACTTGACGACGACTGAAACGACCACTTGAGCGACGTAAAAAGAATTTATACGGAATTCGGAGGAAACGTTTCTTCTGTGATCTTTTTCTAAAAGTTCACTAAGCAATTCTGAAAAGTACGTAATGTTCTTTCCACGCAGTAAGTGTTATCTTACAAGCCGCCTGAATTGCTCAAGTCAATAACATTTCGTTGACTACTAAAACTGGTAATTAATTTAACTTCAAAGCAATATCTCTCAGAGAGAACGCTATGAGTGGCTGGGAGGGCGAGGAAAAGGGTTCTAGTTTTCAACAGTTTATTTATAATTCGGGCCACTTTGGACGGGACCTAATCACAACTGCAATAAAAATGTATGCTTGGCCGATAGAAAAGATACGGTATTTGTGTTATGGATGTATCTAGGAGCGCTACGTGTGGCCATTAAATCGAATACCTAGGAACACTCGTGCACCCATCCTATTTTTCATCTCTCATTTATTAGTTTCGATCTCCACTCTCTGGAGGTTAGTCAGAAAAGAAGATATGTACCTTGATAGCTATTACTTAAGTTGAAACTTTTTACCAGCCTTCTGCCTCACCGCTGACACAAGTATAACTAACGTAGAATTTGAGCGTATTTCATTTCTAAGGGAAAAAGTTCCATTTCGAAGAGTTGAACAAAATTGCACAAAAATGGAGCAGCAGTGTGTGAACTGTGCCTGCCTTCTAATATCACATAAAAATGTCAGGCGGCTAATAGTTGCTGCCATAATGAATCTTTGATTCTCATGGATTTCCGTAAGCCTACCCATACCCCTGAGAGTATTCCAATAAACCGGTCTAGTCCTTGCATTGCACTTCACTCTCTTTTGCCTCTCCAAACTCATGCAATTGCGGGACAGGAACAAAGGAACAAATTGCTGGATAAACATGACCGGTACATGCATATGAAAAGCAGGGGGAGAGAAGGGAAGATAAAAAGGGAAAATGCAACAGGGATTACCTACACTTTAGGGAAGCTGAATTTTATCAAAATGGGCTTTTTGTGAAAAGCACAATCATCAGTCGGTAACTTATGCAAACTATCTTCCGAAGAGAAACGTCTTGCGACTCTGACGCAATATGTGCTGCATTTGAAACAAGCACTTGGAGCAAACAGCCAATTACAGGGGAAAGGTGATTCTTTTACGACACGAACGGAAAAGGGAAACCGAACTCGAGTTGGCACTTGGCACACATCACCGCTGCGGGGCTCATCCCGATAAAGATGAGATGATATTGTAGTGCACGACACAGAAACGTGTTGGTCGGTATGTACCAAGATATTTGAAAAGGCATATGAAAAAATAAATAAAGATAATGATGTCATAAAGCAAAATATGTTTCAATATAAAATCACGTTCCATCCTACTCGTAACTAAATCATAGCCATGGAAAGAATGACTTTGAGCATGATGCTACCGCTTTTCTTTCTCCGTTGTTACTTTTACTATTTTGCCCTTTCCGGCAGAGCTGAATGCATCTTTTTCGTGAGGTAGTACCACTTACTCTTCATCCTATCTGGAATTGAGAAAGACCCCTTGTACCTCGTAAAACATAATGCACTAAAAAGGTATGAGAATAGAAGAAAGGCGAAAGATGTGACAACATTCACCTAGACGAGACACTATTTCACCGTGGATAACGCCACACAGCATGGCGACCAGGAAAGGAAGCAATAGCGAAAGAGTGAAAGGCAAAAAAGTAACATCCATCATCAGCTATTCTGTTGATGGTCTGGGTTTAAATGACTTCTCCGCGTGTCGTTTGCTTCACAAGTATGAGAGGGGGTAATAGCTACCTAGATGTTCCTCAACAGTCGTCTGCTACAATGGTGTCAGATGTATTGCCACTTTTATTCCTACACAAATCCACTTCCATAAACTCCTATATTTTTTCATTCTTTTCTTTCACCCACTTGTATGCGCTTACGTCTTGTGTGGAATATGACTGTCATCCATTCCCACGTACGCACTACACACACCTACACAAACAGCGCTTAGACGTATCATATAACTTAATATCTTTTGCTTCTATGTGCTAAGGAAAAAGCACGGTTTTTTCTTTCGCCGTCTCACCATTCTCCACACGAGAAACGAATGAACAACCTGCCGGGAATACAAAACCCTCAACATTTATCAAGAGACCTGTCATACAATTCAAGAGTTGTCATACCGAGTGAGCGTGTCTAGTCTACCACTTCCTTAATGTATTTTCCTGCCTCTCCCCAACTTACAAAGAGAAATAAGGACGACGAACCACATTTATATTCAGTTTGACCTCGGAATATGGAACCGGCATAACTCTTAATAATGCATAAAGAACAAGTTCACGCATTCGTGTTACACTAGAATACAACAAGACAAGAGAATGTTTGTAACGAAAAATTAGCCTACACAACTTACACTTCGTAAATGGCATTGTAAACAAAAAGAATTCTCTTTGTGCACAAAAAGGAATAAAAGCCAATTGCTTCAGAAGAAGTGTTTTTCCACTGATGCTGTTATTTTATTTACTCTTTCAATGTGTCATTCCTGTCAACGGGGAAGAGACTCACAGCCGGAAGTGTGCATCCGTAGAAAGGAAACTGGTAAAATCATCGGCACGACATTCTAACCCACCCATTCCTGAAAATAAAATATGGCGAGGAGAAGATTAAAAAATTCTAGGATAAATGAGTCCCTGACAAGATGAAAAAGGCGTCGATGATCCCTCCTAATAATGCTATCATCGTTGTTTGTAGCTAACGAAAGAAAAGGAACACATGAAATCATTCGTATCGATCCCTTTCTTTGCGCACGAGGCAAGAGAAGAGAGAAGAGAAAGTTTCTCCGAACAAGTCAGAGGAAAATAGATAGATAGTGTCAAAATTAAATTAAATCCATAGTAGTAGGTCAATTGTTTGTTGTGTCGTGATGCTAAAACCATGTAAAATGAAATGGATGCGCCTCACTATAACTGCGAGTTTGAGACAGCTTTCACTTCTCATTGTGAAAGCTGAAATATTAAAATAAATATTACGAAGCTCCGCTACAGATCACTCAAAGTGAATTTCAACAGCCATGTACGTTTTAACGCTGCCTAGGTTATGTATTATTTGGAATAAAGTAATGATCAGTAATCCATAATGTTCACAATTTTTCATGACATAAATTAAACAAAGTCTTCATCATGGAAAGTAGAAAAAATAGTTTGCAAAAAGAGGATCAACTCTTAGAAACTTGAAGCTCAAGTCTTGGGTGAATGTAAGATTGTTTTGCTCAATTAACACCGAAAATTGTTTTCGGGAGCGACAAGCGAAAAGTGGGATGCAATTAACGTTATAAAAATCTAAGAATTCTCATGATTGGAAAAGTGATTTTGAACATTGATGTAGTAGTATTCAAGAAAAATGGTGATTAAACGTCTGTAAATTTAGCATTTAGCAACCAAAGGGCTACGTTCCTCGTAACTGCATTTAATTCAGAGAATGAGAGTACAAGTACACAAGGAATATTTTCATGGCGACCACATTCACACACTTCTGTGGGTAAATGTCCATTCCGGAAAACCGCACGAAAGCTGCTTCATGTCATCATTAGAACAAATGGCAAAACATGAGTATAACTGTACGTAGTGCTCATCATCATCTTTATCATCCAACTCAGCTCTTTCTGGCATGACAGAGCATTCAATTGGTTTTTGAAATTCTCTGTGAAGTGGATTTCCCTGCTCCTGTCACACTCTCACTCTAAAGCAAGCGGAATCATTACTCGCTTACTTTTCTCAATGTCCCAGCGACGCCCGTGCACATCGTGATATGAACTCTCATTGCAATTCATTAATTTGCTCTCTGAATTTCCTCCTGCTCGTCGTGTCTCGCACATCTAACGAATGGAAAAGGGAAAGGCGCATCAATGCTTGCTGCATAGCAAATAAGGACACGAACGAGGAGCAGGAGGCGATCTACAGAAATGCAATAATACAATAGGAATTCCTTTGAAATTAAATGAACTGAAAGGGTATCTCATTAAGTTGACAACCAGAAGTACAATGAATTAACGTGGAGCAAAACTCACTAAGTCAGTCAACTCTCTTGTTTTTGCATCGTGCAGTCGATGTACACGACCACACTCCCTATTTCTCCAATTTCATTCTGGCGACTGCATCGCATCACAAGCCAGCAAAGCGACTCTATTACTTGTCTCCACACAGTATCACTCTGACTGAGCGCTGCTGCTGCCCTGCACGAAATTAGACCCAGAGCATAAACTACGAATTTCACACAACGGTCAACTGGGTGGAAACTGAAGGGAAAGCTCATTCTGCTTTTAATTGCTTATGACAATGACAACGATTACACTGTTTGCCCAACCTTTTTTCCGGTGAGTTTTACTACTCACACAACTCTAGCTTTCCCTTCTGAACCTTCACATCTGATGACTGGAAATGGCCGGAAGGCTGTGTTTGCACACCAGCCACTGAGCTAATTTGATCTGAAACGGGATATCAAGCTAAAATCCGATTCCAACGAATTGATCTACTTAAACTACACAATAAAAACGATACAAGTGACAAGAGGAATTCAGCCAGACTCCGCACACAATTTTCTTCTGAGTAATTCTTTTCACTTTCAATGGGCTTACACATCCGACGGGAAAAAAATTTGTTTCCAGCTACTAGGTACATACATAATCCCCTTTCACCTTCATTCCCTACTCCGCTTTCTTTCATATATTCCTTGTCAAGTGAAATTGCGTAAATTTACAGCATTATGCATGATGTTCGTAGTTATTTATTTACAATGCAAAGTTGACGTTTGGAAAGGAAAATTGAGTTAGACTCATGCGAATACATTTTCCATTTTCCTCTTCCAAAGGCGGCTGATCTGATCTGTCACAAGTAGCACTCAGAAATGTGCAAAAATATGTAAGCACAAAAATGTCAACACTTTTTTTGTCTCGAAGCGACTTCGCTGCTTCTCGCTTATACGTTTTTATCTTGTCTGAAGTATGAAACCATGCACTTCCGCTCTCATGTTAAACAGATCCACGAGTTTTGGACTGATTCCGAAATTTCATTAATTTTTAATTGAGAGAAACGTTCACACAAAAACACGGAGAACACTTGTATCACATGACAAAACTACATTGTTAGCTGCTCTCATTGTAGGTGAAGTCAGCTGCTTTAGGTCTGCTGACAGACAGCAAAGTCTCATCCCCATTATAGCACACGTCACATTCAAATGTAGATAGATGTAAATAAATTGAAAGCTGTAATACAGCTGCTGTATGCTTCATATTAGAAAGCAGGAGACGACAGGGAAAATGGAACGTGATCTCTCCGTTTCTCTCCGCCAACTGATGGCGAAGTCTGGAAGTGGACGAAAAAGAAAGGCGAGAACTGCCTCATTCACTCCAACACATGCACACACTCTGCATCATCTCACATCGTGTCGTGCACCAGCCCAAACCTGCTCTTGTTCTCAGCTCGAAGAGCAGGGAAAGCTACATGACTCGTGCTTTCCAAACACGCTTCCACTTGCACGAAAGAATCGAAGAGTCTCGCTCAAGGAACGAGAGCCAAAGTCTCAGCAACGGCACAACTGAATGGAGGACTTTCTCTAGCAACTTCTTCTGTTTTTATAAGAAGCTGCTTTCACTGCTGCAAGTTCAACTTTCCTCTTAGCTTAAACAATAGTGAGCCTAAAATGCTTCTTTCTCCATCATGCATTAAATGGTATCAGAAACGATAGATAAGAGACACGAGACAAAATTCATTCGTTATATCGTTCCAACAACACGGGCCCCTTTAACTTTCCTGCACAGCTTCTCATACCTGTATGCATGCATCTTGTACTCTGTCATTCAGGAGCTCCATTTGCAATTCACTGAACATGAAAGCTAGATGCTGCTCTCCAATTACTTGCTTTTACCTTGTCCTTCGTTGGAAAATCTTTAACATATGTCCACATAACTGTTTTTCTGTATAAGTAAACACGGACACGTTTAAAATGCCAGGAGCAACGTTCTGATGTGGAAATTGTATTACATTTCAAATGTAAACTACGCGACTTGTAGGTATAAGTTTTTCACTTATTCAATTGAAGAGAAAAATTTTGAATTTTGAATAGCTGCACAAGCATCAGTATTAAAATGTGTGCGTAAAGTGACGCGCGCGGCGAACATGAAAGCTCTGCTGATGTTCCCGTGTGACATGAGAAGTGGCCTTTTATTATAAAAGCATATTTTATTTTTAAATGTAACAACATCCTTTTTTATATGGAGACAGAGCAGTAAAATTCCTTCTCAGTCATTTACCTTCACATTTTACATTTTTTCAATGGCATGGAAGGAGACAAAGTACTCACACGCCTTCTTTTACTCCCTCATGTTAGTCGTATTTCCTTTTCACATTTATCACTTTTCTCTTAAACACCAACAGATATAATAATGCATTATATAGCTACGTTACAAAGACAAAAATACGGCCACTCTGATGGAAAACTTTCTCTTTGGAAAACTGAGAAAGTGAATAGCGGAGTGAGTACAAATGTGCGTATTCAGATATGAGAACGAGCTGTGTATGTAACAAAATGGCAAGAATAACAAACCATAATTGTGAGGACTCAGCGCAAACTATACAATTCAGATCAAAAACCTGTTTTCTTTCATTTTTGCACTTGACACGCTGTCTACATTCTTACATGCCTAGCTTCATATATATAATTATATAAAACACAGTGCTCTGCAATGTGCTCGTTTGGTGATTTTCATATACAAAAAGCCATTACCAAGTGAAAGTACAAATCGAGACAGCTATGCCGTATATGAGTGTACAATGCATTGCACTTTCACAAACTTGCACAATTCAACTCGTCGAAGTCGTCAAGTTTCACTGTGTATATACTTTGTGGCATTACCACTACCTCAAGGAAAGACAGAACATACATAAAACTTGTAGAATTTTATTTTTGTCGTCACTTTTGCCATTTTATATTGACGAAGATGTGTCGTCATGTACAGGAAAAAAAGCGTAAGACCAGAAGACAATTCATCTTTTAAAAACACGGAGGGAAGGATGCAGACAGAAGGAAGAAATGGCAGCCGTAATGAAGCCAATTGCAAAGAACTCTTGGTGTCACGAATAACTGGGAATAGTTTGTGAAGAAGGATCATCATTACGGGAGTTACCGTGAAGGAAAGAAAACTGATGATGAATGCAGAAAAAAGTGAAAGAAGAAAATGGAAGTGAAAGTGCGAACTGGCATTCTTGCTTTTCAAAGGAAATTCTATAGAAAGAAAATAAAATCATCCGATGTCGCTTCTTATTGCAATTTATGTATCACATACGTCTTTCCCTCGACTGTTTGATATCGTATAAACCAATAATAGGCATGAATTCACACATACCCTAAAAGATAAGGTACATAATTTAACTTTATAGCGTTCTAAAGAAGTCCGTCTGATCTATGTACTCCAGTGTAACGTATGGGCGAGCGGCGAGCGCCTATCTAATATTGTAGCTTTTGCCAGTTTTTGTAAAAGTAACTTGATACATCAAACAATTCAAATGGTTTCTTTTGTAATACAGGAGACATCCTGGAGAATTTTGCTTGCAAATGTGGAACAAAGACAGGGTCCATTGGCCCATCCTCTGTCTCCTTCTAATACAACCAGCAGAGACGTGTACCTTTCTCCTACGACGCCCAACAAATACTCTGAGCGACCAGCGACGAGATGCTCGCTGTTAGCCAAGTACCGAGAATATGACTTAGTCACTCCTGCATCCGAGTATTGAAAATTCTCAAACAGGTTATTATAGAATCCGTCGCTTCCAGTGGAATTTCGCAACCTACAAAAGGTTGGGTCGAGAGAAAATTGCACATTTCTAAACAATGAATACTCACATGAAGACCCTAGCGACATTGCATTGCACAATCGTTAATACAAAGTATATCACCATTGTACATCTTGAAATGTGTTCATGGAAGCAATTAAGAAAAGCAGCAATTAAAATTCCTTGTTAGTTCAATAATATCTAAGCGCCAATGACGTAAGCCCCACTATCCGTAGTGCAAAGATTGCACCATTCTTTTTGCTCCAATCTACTTATATTTTATATTGCAAGGGTGCCACGGTAGTTATTCGCACCATTTGGACGAAAAGAGGGAGCGGTATACAACCCTAATAACGTTTTACCTAACGTCAATGGCGACTTACGCTATCAGTCATCAGTCGTATCGGATACGCAGACATAAAACTTCCGACAATGTCCTCTGATGCGTATAAACGTTCTTGTATATTTATTTATTATCTCATCCCTTTCTTCTCTGAAACACTTTCGGTAATCCTTTGAAACAATAATTAATTACCACGCCGTCACACCGTTTGGTTTAAACATTTTGACTGGGGACTCACAGCAACTTTAAAACATTGCGTTACGACATGCAGTTTAGAACGCAGCATTTTTCATTCAAAATTAATTCCTTCCACGAAGGGGAAAAAGTTGACATTGAAGGGATCAGAATATTGTGTTGTTGTAGGGAATACAGACAGGAGATAACAGCTTCTGGCATTGTTCTAAAATATCGGGTAGGACTTGCGAAGGAACATGAACGTTGTCACAATTTTGCAACATTTTGTTTCTGTAGTGTTAGTTTTCGACCTCAAACTGCTTCAAATCATGCAGAGTGACAGTGCTTACAGTCCATTCCCTTTCTTGCTCGCTGAAGTATCACAAAGGACTCAAAGACTAGTCTTTTGTCTTCGTCCTTTTTAATCATCTTCATCATCAGTAAAAGTAATGAAAGAGAATGTGTACTTTTAAAGAATGATACTATGAATACACAGAATAGAGCCAACCGTAAATTAGATCGGGTTGCTTTTCTGTTTCTTTTCACGGCACAGTTTATAAGTAGGCAGGTACCTACCCAATCTACCATTACAACTTAGCGATGAACGGATGGAAATCGGAGAGACAGTGAAGTTTTTGGAAGAAAGAGAAAGTACAGCACCTCAACTCAGTCAGAGTAGGTCCTAAGCGAGTTTTGATCTCTTACATAAATGACTCTCTTTTCCTTTTATTTTGTCTTTGAGGAGCTTACTGCCACAATTGGATCGTTTATGTATTATTATAGTACAAAGTACATTTCATTATTACACTGCTGTACCTTCTGTCTGTTTGCGTAATCTATTAAAACGTGCACGGTTTACGTTAGAATTCGCATCAAAGAAATAAGCGACGTGGACGCAGTGTGTAGACCCTGACTTACAGTATTTTTCCTGTGTGCTTTTCTAGTCCACAGTTTTCAGTACTCTAGATAATGACTGAAACATTTATATTTTATATCGCTCTTGTTCTTTACAGAAATAAGCATTAGTTTTATTAATTGAACTAGATATTAGTTTGGAATGGACCGAAAAAGTTGACGTCGTGAAAAAAAACGTTGACAGAAGCTTAACAATTCTACGAACATTGTTTCGTATAATAATTAAGGCTAGATAGTCACTGCACTGCACCTACTGATACATTTGCTTTCAGGAATTGCAACACAAGAATGTTGTCCGCATTAAGGACAAGGTAATTCTGTTTTTTACCTAGGATCTTCGTTGTTATAGACAGAGCATGGGAGCAATTTAACTATAGCATACATGTTTACGGTATTACTGATAGTTCTAGACGAGTGTTGCGTAACTATTTATGAAGGAACAATTTACAACTGTAGTGTAATGGTTAAAAGTAATAAATACTTTATTTGCTTTTTATTCAAGGGATAAAATTTCCATTGCCAATGGTTGAAAAGTAGGTTATAGGAATCATTGGTTCATTAAAAAAGAATTCTTGAAGTGAGAATATTTGGGCCAGAAATGCTCAGCACACGAACGGCACTAAATGGACTTTGGTACTTTCACCAAATTGAATTTTTATTAGTGAAAGCCTTCGTGTTGCGAAGAGGAGCACGTCACTACACACAACTCCACAACTCAAGTGCATGGAAAGTGTTCATACTTAACAAAATAAGCCCTATCAGTAATAGCAATGTGATGTCGAAGTGTGTTGTTGACCTTGTCCAGTCTTTTTAATACTTTTCCATCAACAAAAAGATAGCACGCCACAATACACACACCATCAACACAAGAGCATTAAAATTACTTGTCGCAATAGGATTTGCTAACAAGGGAAGGCAAACAGAGAAAGCCACACACACGTATTGCCAATAATAAGTTACTAGTTACCACCATATTATGCGATTCTGTCTATCTATATTTCATTAGCGCTATTGGCAGATGAATATTGGTAAACCTAGTTTGTCCGTAGTACTGCATTGTCATCTTTTGCATGTTTTCCTTTCTTACTGCATGATTGTAACACGTCATTATTCTTCCAATACCTTCAATTCAGAAAGCTACGTGTTTAATGCTTCGCTAGATATTACAATCATAAAAGACTTACAAGTAACGTGACGGTGAGTCAATACAAATACCGACACGAAATTTTATAGTATAGAGCTCCACCAAGTCTTCATTCTACCAAACTAACAATAAAAGAGGAAGAAACGATCAAATTCATCTTATCAAGAATTGTCCTTGTAGCTTTAAAGCACACACAAAATTTCCTTCCATATGCCTGTGCTGTACCCAGGGGAGTGTTCCCAACAAAATGCATTAGAAAATTGCGTCAACATTATCTTAGTATTTAAACTTTACAAAGAAATTGCGAAGCAAATTCGCCATAATTGTCTAGTGAAGTATAAATTATGTAAAACTAAATCCTTTTTGCAATTATTTCTCTGTGATTAAATCACAAATTTACGGTTTCATAAGTCATAAACCAACCGCTTGTTAATTAGAAATTTAAAATATATCGTAGGAAATTAAATTAGTACAATTTTAATGTTAACTTTCGCTATATTACTAGCAGCTAGGCTTCTTAATTCCAAAAGACAAGCAAATAAATAATATTCTGATCACGAGTTGGTTAACTTTATTCGTGAGTTGTTGATGACATTTATATTTATAGAAAAAACAGCCGAAACATTATATTTCACAAGCGGATATCCCGCATTGACAGAAACAAATTTCTTTCAAAATGTATCGGAACAGCACAAAAGCTTTATGATGTCGATATTTTAAAATTAAATGACAATTTCAGGTTATCACACAATCAAATTTAGAAATTAATGCTATGCTAAGCAGTGAAAACCATTTTTAAGCCCATCATCCATTAGGCAATTGTCACAGTTTGTCGGTGATTAGTAACATTGTTGACCTCGTAATGATAGGATTATGGATGGATCAAGTTTTATTGAACCAACCTAAACCAGCTTCAGCAAAAAAGACTAAACAATTAAAGCAATAATTATTTGGAAAAAAGGTTTGTCTTACCAGTTGTAAAACAGTATTGACAACTTCTTTGTTTGACACTTGTTCAATTTCTATTAGTCCAATCAACACGGCAAACTTGACATTGGTTTTGTCCCCCGGCCCGAATTTGGTTAAATCCTGCAGGGTAGCTTTCCGCATTGCTGCTGAAACCGTGCCCACGGCGGTTGAGGTGGATGGAGGTGACGAATCTCCGTCTCCTCTGACAACTTCCTTTTTCTCCTCATGTTCAGTCCCTGAAAACTGAGTTCCAACCACAGCCTTGGCCTCGACATTATTCCCAACTGTTCCTGAATCTACTTTGGTGTCGGCAGAAGCTTTGTCAGTTGGTGACTCCATTTTTTCCGCTGCCGTATTCGCAACACTTTTCTCGCTCATTATATAAAATGAGTCGTGGCGTTAAGCAGTTAACTTACATTTCATTCTTTACTTGGAGTTGCTGACGAGTTCTCATTCACTTAATAACATGCATCTGCATAATTTTCTATTAAACAAGGTTTTATTCCTAAACTCACAAAAGTACATAGAAAAAAGAGCGGCACTGTTTTGAGACTGGTTGGCAGGTCCGCACAAAGGTAAGGCGATGTTACAGTTACACACAGCAGTCAAACCGCTAGCGGGTTAGAGTATCGTCGCGACTATAATAGTTTAATCTTCATAATAATTTCTATGTAAAGCGGGATCAGTCCTAAATACTTTCACTCGTGGAAAAATTTACTGTCAAATCCTTCAAGTATTCCGGGGAAATCTAAAAAATTCAAAAACAAATCATGTAATATTATAATACAAAATTATCATAGTTTTTCGGTTTCTTTGAAAGCAATTGATTGGAAATGTTTTACCTGATTTTGTTCTAGCTTCTGCTACACGTATTCCTAGAACCTCTAGAATCTTCACAACATTATAGAAATTACTACGAAGTAATTCAGAATTATTGCCCCATGATGCTTTTATTATTATGAACTTTAAGTTAAAGATAGTTGAATTATATTGTGTCTATACTAACTTTTAAATACAATTATATGACAACGTACAAGAAAAAATTCACAGAAGATTTGTTTGCAGAATTGTTTGACCCTCACATAACGATAACGGTCGCAAGTTGCAAGTAGACAACACGATTATTATTTGTTGCCAAATGATTGTAAAAGTTCACTTAATTCTTCCAGTAGAGCAGAACTGTGAAGTTGTTTAATTATTCTGCAATGAAAGTTGTTTTCTCTAAAAAGCTAACTTTAACATCGTCGAATATTTGATAGTAAAAACTAGAGTTTCATTATTTTATTTTACGCGATTGTGTTTATAAGAGTCAAACTAATTTCACCGACAGCTTGGTCAGGTGCAGCTGTATCCAGCTTTTTCATCTTGCATGGTTTTTTGCTTTACAATAAACACTGCGGTTTGATTGGTTCACATTTCACGTCACTTTGAAACAATTTAACAATGTTGCGCATCGTTAAAAAAGACGTTGTGCGCATGCTCAATTCGGTTTAATGGTTAAAACTGTAAATTTATGTAAAATCGTCCATTTTCCTGTATGAATGGACGAAGTGTTAAATTGATTACGACGGGAATTGCTTTTGTAAATGTTATTCATGTCGCGTACATATGTTTGAGAAAGACAGGTGTTTTGATGCTTTATTTCCCATGAATTTAAGTTGACGAGTTGTGCTGTTGAAAGATGAAGATGCGGACGACGTTGATTGATGCTATGATTAAAAAGTGTCCATGCAGACGAGGACAAATTGACAAGCGGAGGGGACAACAGTTGTATTTAACGAGAGGGGGACATTAAAGACGAGGACTAGAAAGCAACTGGACTACTGAAAACAAGAAGAGAAGTTGGGCTATTCTCATCAACACTTGAATTTCCTTCCTTCCTGCAACATCATCATGTTCGTGTCGTATTCGTCGTCCCACGAAGGGAATGGAATCATGGAATTGTTATTTTGCCTGGAGTATTTTCCATGTACACATCCACTCTGAGTGCGCTACTACTGCTGATCTATCTGGACTTGGACTCACTTAAACTCGGGTCGGCCGACGTATGAAAACAGCAATAAGATTGCTCATACACACGTAGATATATGCTGGAGCTGGAACAATATTTTTTGTGTGTATAATGTAAATGTACGACAGGAGTACGCCGATTAGTTCACATGTGTGTGAGCTATTCTTGGAGGTGAGCGAAATCTTTTTTATACTACCACAACTTCCCTAAGGGAAGTTCTTCAGAGTCGGCATTATCATGCCCTTATGACTGGGAGTGAGAGTGAGAGTCCTAAATTCCTAATTTCAAAATAAATCATAATCATTAAATACCACACCACACCATAAAGTCAATCATAAACAAGTTTTCTTGAAGCTAAATAGATGTTGCTGCAATTTACTGGATTAAAATTGATCATTGAAACACATTTTTACTTGATTAGGGTTTGAAAATAGTTGACCCATGACTTTAAATTTTGAAATAATATACGTATTATAATAATAAGCATTAATTGGTTAAAATGTCCCATTACGAAAAATGTTTGTGCAATATGAGTGCTTTAAAATCTTTGAAACGCTGTTTTACACATAATAAATTAACCACATGGCACCGAACGTGAAATGTGAATTCCTCTAACTAAACATCTAAAATGTAGATTATAAACAGAAACATTTTGCATTGATTGGCGTATAATAAGTTTCAAAAAGACTACCAAACCAATTCTATGAGCAAAGAATATTGTGTAGAATATAGCTCTGTTCCATTCATAAGGTAATACTTTCAACTACCGTAGTTGAACTACGTACGCGTGCGTCACGTGAATCATTTTACTTTTTTAGGGTAGTTCCTCACCTCTAGCATAAGACAAGTCCTGATGCAGACGAGAATCCTAGCAGCACTCTTGTAACAATGTGAGCTTGAGCTGTATGTGCCAACATTTTTTCATCCATCTCCGCTTCTTTCTGCCGTGTTTTTTGCCATTATTAAAAGTTACCAATAAACACTTGCTAAGACTCAAGGATATTCTGCGCGGTTTTACAACACAATGCATTGGATGATCTGCGAAAATAGCACAGAAATATGCAAATAGTTTTTGCAGGTAGTGCTGCCTGACACGAAATTCGCAGCTTGTCACCGAGAACACCAATTTGACATTTAGTGGCTGATGAAAACTATTTTAAGATGCAGCTTTCTGCTTGGGTATGGTTAACAGATTAAATCCATCCTTTAACTTTAATACATTCCCAGAAGGATACTGCACCATTTGAAAAATAAAAATCTCATCAACATTTTTCAGTCGTTTCTAAGAAATTAAGTTTTGTCTCAGACTGGAACTTTCCTGGGACTGGGGCGGGCGGACTAATAGGGGATCACTGGACCTGCTGTGTTGCAATATATTATAGTAAGAATGGGTCGGACAGCCGATATGTTCGTAAAGGCATTTTGTACATACTTACGGACAGGAGCGTGTGGGCTATGCTCGGTATAAATGTACATACATAAACGAATTTGTGCTATTATTGCTATTTTTCTGGAAAATCTCACATACTCATCCGAAGAGTCATCACATCATCATCATCTTGATCAAAACCAACAGCAGCAAAGAGCAAGGTATTAACTGGCTGACTCATGGCTCTGCCTTTTCATCCCATTTAAGTCTCTTTCCACAATAGAGTATATCGTGAATTGTATGAGCCGCAGCCGTAGTACCGTAGCCTTAGAGCATCTTGCAAACTCGCAAAATCCACATTCACATCGTCCACGTATGCATAGTAAAGAACGTTCGATGTAGAGATCTTCCACTTTCTCCGATCTTCGTATGATCCACTCTGGAGCAATTTCATGTATGTAGAAAATGCTGTACAGAGTACAGAAATATTGGTAGCAATGAGCCTGCCGGACTCTTTCATAAACTGCATCACAAAATAATCATTCCAAGGTTCTTTAAATCGACCAGGAGGATTTCTCTTCCCGCAGTTAGATGCAGAGCGAGACTGGAGGACGAACTGGAAGGTTGTCGCTGTAATGATATGATAAAAAATAATTTTCAGTAATTTTATCACTCTCAGTGAAAAAATAATAACGTTGCTAAAGTCTGAGGGCGACAGTTGAAGGTTCGGTTATACTTCCACCGCCGGTTTTCAAATGATATAAAAGATTATAATGGTAAATTGCGGCCATTTTATAAGTAACGCCACGAGCATAAAAAATAATACACACTAATATTTTGTGTTTCATGGAACTCCCATTATTTTAGTTTGTCAATATGGCTCTCTTAAACCTACGTCAGCGACTGGGAATTACACCGCTCCGAAGGTTTGCCTTTGCCATTCAATTTACGTGGAAGTGAAAGCTAATCTATGTAGAATATTACATCACTAGGGAAAGTAGTTTCCCTAAAGAAATACTTTGCGTTGGCCTTTCCCCTTTAAATTACTCATAAAGGACCTTTGAATGTTCAGTTTTTAAGTCATTCTTTCGTGGGCTATGCTTTAAAAACATCAAATAAAGTCTCTCATAAGTAAATTTTATATGTTAATGTTTCTAATTTGACAATTTGTTAGGAAATGTGAATTTAAGTAAATATGTAGTGTGAATTTAAACATTGTGCAATATGGCGAGTAATTATTGCACATAATATTTTTAATTATAAAATACATAAGTGTTGCTTTCTCCAAAACGTAGCGGCTTTACAATTTTAGTTTTTTTTTCTTCTGCTCACTAATATTACAAATTAATCCATTTCATGTAAAACGTATAAATAAAAGCCGAATCTAAACTAGACTACTTATATTAGTATGTACAAAATTTGGTAGGCAATTTTGTTCGATCCTGGACGTCGGTTAACTATTAGTGGAGTGGATTTCTATGAAACGCTATTGAGAAAATTCATATGCACTTGATGCCTTTACGCCATTTATCTGCAGGTTTCATAATATGTAAAAATAACATCCGAAGCTTTATCCGTTTGTTTATTTATGACTGGATTTTGTGATAGTTGACCCCGGCTTCACCCCAAGGCTTTGGTCCAAATTACGTAATAAAATTTTTAATTTATACAGGGAATGTATATATTTTAGAAATATTATGAATGTTGCAAATGTTGCTTGATTTACTCAAATCCAGGCAGAAATAAAATAACCTAAGCATATAGTCAAGACCATCTTATGCAATTGCATTGCATCTTATAACTTATGCAAACAGTTATGTAAAAATTCTTATGCAATTGTATCATTTTGATTACATCACAGGCAGAATACATCCAGTATTTTAAAATGTGAGTGTTAAAACAGTGTACCACAACCATACTATTTACATAACCGAAAGGTAAAAACCAAATCAGTGGGAATTTGCTTCCAACTTCCTTTGTATATTGTAATTTATTATCACTAATATCAACTTCTCAACCTGTCCACAAAAATACCAAATTACAGTGAAGTCGGCGAAACTGGTGTATATATGCATGATTGTCATGAGTATCGTCTGTGAAGAGTGAAGACAATTCTTTCAAAATTCACACTAAGGTATTATTTATAGAATTTGGCCTTTGGCCTATTTGTAAGTTGTTACTTAAAATGATTAAATTCAAAAGGTGGGCTTTTTATTGTGTAAGTAGGTTTGAAAAACATAAAAACGTATTAGCAATTTCGGTTTTATTCTTGAATGGGGCCTTGTGACATTTTCCATTATCTTGTGACATGATACTCGTTACTCATTGTTGTATACAGCCACCAAGAGCCATGGAGTGAAAAACGTGCAGTTAATCTTATTTAGTGATCATTTAACGATATAAAGTTTTTCTTCGATGGAATAGTGACGCCGGTTTTATCGCCAGTACCCAATAAAAAACCACAGTGGGTGCATAGCGAAAAGACATGAACTAAAAATCATGCTTTTAGACGATAATATTAAAACACAAAACACCCATGACTGGTTTTTGTCCCTTCTAAATGTAGGCTTAAATAAAAAACAGTTTGTAGTGCAAAGGCCAAAGCTGCTTTCACCTCCGTTGCTGATGCATATAAACCTCACTCTCTGCCTTTTATGTTTAGATTAGAAAAAAAAGTTGATTCATCTAAACGACCACAGGCGGACGTTTTAGTATTTTCGTTTTTCAAGCTGTATAACGTACTACATTTTCTAGCTCAAAACAATCAGTAAACAATAAAATCGTATGGCTCCTCATTTTCGATGTTTTTAGCTTTTTGTTTCGTCTCAGCGGTAATATTACCAGTGGCTTGCAACCCTTTTATTTCTAAATTAAATTAAATTCACAAATGGATATAAGGCCAAGGCCAGGTATGTTTTATGTTTGTTGTTTGTTTATGAAAGTTCGTCTCAAATGATTACATAATTTTAGTAGGCCCATTTTGCACACCACCCCTAGACAAAACAGTATGTAAAAATTAGTTAATTTATCAAACAATAAAATAGGAACCTTTCAAAGATTTCCACCAAAAGCCCATCGACGTATTTTCATATTTTGCATAAAATATCCTTAACAACATATATGTTATATTGAAACTTTATGTAATGACTTTTGGAGTATTACAAAGTATTTGCCGCAAAAGCGGGCAAAATTATTGCTTCTTTAGTTATTTTCATAACTATACGGAAACTTTAAGCGATTTGTCTCGAGTACTAGCTGATTCCAAAATTAGGTGTGAAAATTAACTAAAATTGGCATATGGTTGAAACAAGCATATTATTATTATTTATCTCGATTCCTTTCTGTAATTGGAACCCTGGAACCGTTATGAAACCAACAATTATCCTGAAACTAGTAAATTAATTTTTGCAATTTAACTAATTCGCCAAACATGTATGGAACAAAACAAACCCGTAACCGAAAATTGGATATGAATATGAATACAATGCACAATTTTATTTCCAGGTATCAAAATAATCGTGTATTTTACTCATACCATAATCATTTGTCTTATACTTGTGTCTCTCTATGTATAAATGAGAAATCATGTATTGGTTTCTATAACCTTGGTTAAAAATCTTCTCTGCGACTCGATAAATGAAATATATCGAAACACTTTTTTGAAGTCATTGTTCTAGGGTTCTACGCTAACCAAGTATTAGAATTGAAAAAGACGCCCTCAAAATGTAATATTTAGAACATTGCATGACATTTCGTGATGTAACTTTACTGTGTGGCCGTTAATCGAAATTTGGAATGGATTTGTTTACCCCTCCACTAATACTTGAAATGTATTTGTCTTGCCAGGTGAAAAAATATCTACGCATCAATTACTATATAATTTAGTTGGGGTTTTTTGTATTAGTGAACATATTTTTGGCTTGGCAATGATATGAATTGAATGAGTATGGATGGCACGGAAAACGGAAACTTTGTTCCAGGTTTTTCGTTCATGTCTCATGTTATTGCATGATGCATGTATCGGACCGGTACAACGGATCAGTTACTAACGGTTTTATGCATACGCTTGTTTTATAACCTGTGCTCACGCTCACCAATAAGCGTTATCTGGTTAATTGATTATCATTCCATTTCAAAATGGCCAGGATCGCCATAGATTTTGGTTTCTCGCTGCGGTCTGTCGGTGTTGGTGGTGCTACCTCTTTACAACATTCATTATGGAAAGTGTAAGAAAGAAATGAATTATCATTCATGAATTCTCGGATGCTTGTGCAAAAATGTTGCAACAAGGACATACATTATGCATTTATCACCAATCACCACTTCGTTCATGTAGCAGCATTTTCAATATAATAAGTTTCAAGAGGGCTGCGACTATGCTCAGGCTGACGTTGATGAGTCCGCATGTGTAGTTTAGAAAAACTCTATGTGCACTACTGAATGCACGGTATTATATTATTATTATCTTCGTATATTTCAATCTCCCTTGCATTATCATCATCCATCCGTTTTTTGCTCTTCTCGTTCTTCTGGCCCAAATAACCCAAAAAACCATGATTCGTGAGAGACCCACACCGCCACCATACCACACCGCCGCCGTTTTCTTTTCTCTTCTCACCCTATTGTTGGCTTCACTTTTCTCTGTGTGTTGCTGTTATAATGTTTTGATAATAACATGAGTCCTCTGCTGACAAGAGCTGAAGCTGCCTGAGCTGAACGTGAACGTTGCTTTATTTTTTCATCACCACCACGGCTGTGCTTTTATCTACTTTGTCTGTCTACCTCTTTATTCCATTCCTCTCTCTTCTCGTTTCGTTGATGGCTGTGTATGTGTCCGTTGCAAGAAACATTTCTAATTGGCAATTTCGATGGTCTAGTATCAACAAGCAGTAACATCAACGGGACCATTTTCAAAAGAATGTAAACGTCACTTGGATCCAAAATACATTAGAACGAACGTACATTGTTACTCGCTATTTTAGAAAATTACAAAAGGCAGTAAGCCGCATTATGTCAACACTACGCGGTTAAGAAACTAACATATATACTATTTTGACTGCATAGCACTAGTGAATGATTATATAATTTCCATCCAAAATATATTAATATCTATTAATATCTAATGCTTCCTAACAATTGTCAAACTTGTGGCTTCATTTTGATACTAAAATCATCATTTAGTCTGTCTACTGAAAATTACTGAAAATCCTATAAACTAACAATTTTATCTGGTTAAGAATGGAATAATTTCGCCAAAGGACATCTATATATTGAAATGTACAGAGTTTTCCGCAGCGTTATATAAAAAAAGTCATCTCATTTGGATCCAACATCGATGCTAATTGAAAATTTTCACAAGCCTAAGTTATGACATGTTGAAGTTTTGATCGGAGTGTAGTTACGGCCTTTTGATACTAAGCCATCGAATCGTATCTGTTGTAGAAGAGTGGGAAAAGGGTTTCATTTCATTCCATGCATTATACAAGCAAAAAGCAGCCACGAAGTGAAGATACGGAAAACCTCAAGAGGAGAGACCCCATATCGCATCGTCGAGAGTCGAGACCATCATCAGTCAAGCAGAGGATAATACGGGTACTCCTTGGTTTTTTCTTGAGTTTTCCGACTGTATTCTTATGTCATTTCGACAAGGCAAGGCAAAAGCAGCTTACTAAGAGTAAGAACAAGAGGCAAAGCGAGCGGGCTGTATCCTTCATTTCGTTGTAATAATTTGGTTGGACAACAGGAAGACAGGAGCGTATTAAAAGTAGACGTTGTTCTCAATTTCTTGTCACATAATAAAAACTCGTCATCGTCATAATAATATTAATAGGTAGGTATTAGCATGTAACGGATATGGAGTGATGATGGAGTAGACTCAGACTCTGCACGTTACCTTATAAGTCTATTGTATGTATTATTTTTTACCAGTTGTACAACACGCCCAGTTCAAATGAGTCTTTTGACTTTTCCATGCCAATCATCAACAAAAACATAAATATTTTCAACCGTGCCATTGTTTCAGTTTCTTCGTGACACGGCTTTACATCGTTGACATACGCAAAAGAAGGGTGCGAATGGAACGGGATTTCAATTCTCAGAGTTGGGAGGTGCAGACGAAGTGAAGGAAAAATCGTTGGAAAAAGCTCGTCACCAAACTGGAATCACATCAGTCATCAAACCATTGAGACGGAGTTTTATAAATCGTGCTCTTTTTCTTGCCTTTCAGTTGGGTAAGTTTTTTATATTATATATTTAACTGACTGAACTTATTGCAATTAAAAATGTTATATATCGTGTCTTTCTTCTTGAAATCTATAGTCAGTTACTCATTTTGATGGCTTGTGGAACTAAACCGGTTGACTAATAAATATAGTATATTGCTTATTTTGAAAATAGGTGTGCCCTTGCCTTGTACATTGTTTTATTATAACTCTTCTCGTACAACAAAACACGTCTCGGCAAGATGCTGGACAAAGTTCGAAATCTGCAACTGGGAGGCCACGTAGGCTTTGACAGCCTGCCAGACCAACTCGTTAACAAAGCTGTCCGGAAGGGATTTGTGTTTAATATTTTATGCATCGGTAAGTGATTATTACCGAAATCGTTTAATTATATTTGTACTACTTTCCCTCATTTGTGAAAAATTACTTGAATACATACTGGACCTATGCTTTAATTTTGTTAATATTTGATCATTTAAAGGCGAAACTGGGATTGGTAAATCGACACTGATGGACTCCTTGTTCAATACAAATTTTGATTCTTCTCCATCTCCACACACATTGTCAGCTGTGAATCTGAAGTCCCACAGCTACGAGCTTCAAGAAAGCAATGTTCGAATGAAGGTTCGTTCAGTAACAATTAAATATATTTAGTCTACCTGGGTGCAATAATTTAAAATCAATTTTGAATCTTGACCCGACTCAGCTGACCGTAGTGGATACTGTAGGATACGGTGACCAAGTGAATAAGGAGGACAGCTATAAATCTATTGTGGATTATATAGATCAACAGTTTGAGGCGTATCTACAAGAGGAGCTTAAGATTAAACGTTGTCTGCCATTGTATCATGACTCCCGAATTCATTCCTGTCTCTACTTCATCTGTCCAACTGGCCATGGGTATGACCTGAAATAAAATGCGTACTTTGTCTTTTATTGTTTGTTACACAGTGATTTTTGCTGAAACCTGTTGTGGCATGTACATAGCCCAAACCATAAACACTGGCCGCTTAATTTTTTCCCGTTTTTAAAGGTCAATTCGATTTGTTTTCATGTGGAATTTATTCATTGACATGTGCTTAATATTTTTTATAGATTAAAATCAATTGATTTGGTCTGCATGAAAAAGCTGGACACCTAAAGTGAACATTATTCCTATTATTGCGAAAGCAGACACAATCTCTAAATCGGAGCTTCAGAAATTTAAGGTAATCATTTTTGTTGGTTATTTGTGTTGCGCATTTAAAGCAGTAGATAATGTGATTCCTTTGTTAAGCAGTCCTTCCCAGTTCTTAGAAAAATTATCTCAGAAAACGCTGTACTAATTTTGACACCATTTATGCACACCTTTGAGACCATGCTAAAAAATTCCTGGGCAGACAATTTACCAAAAAAAAATCTCCTCTATATGTCTATCTTATCATTTTAAACGGCGTGCAAAAGAAAATTATTGTACTGCTTGCACTATTTTAGTTTACGCTTTCCGATGTTGTTCGAACAGTACAACTACAGCAAAGCCGCGCAACACATTTATGAGCGTGTATTTACAAGGGTTTAGTTTCGAGGGTAGTGTAGTAGAATTTGATCAAGTTGTTTAAGGGTGCAAACTATTTTATCATCCAACAGGAAAAAATTTTATCTGAGTTGGCGTCGAATGGTGTCAAGATTTATCAGTTTCCAACCGATGACGAGAGTGTTTCTGAGGCTAACACTGCCATGAATGCACATATTCCTTTTGCGGTGGTCGGCAGCAGTGAGTTTGTTCGGGTTGGTAACAAAATGGTGAGGGCTAGGCAGTATCCTTGGGGAACCGTTCAAGGTTAGTAAACACAAGGAGTTCATGTCGGATATCTTGTCAGCCTCTTTCCACAAATAACGTTATAATCTAATCTGAAAAAATATATTACAGTTGAAAACGAAACACACTGCGACTTCGTGAAACTTCGCGAAATGTTGATTCGAACAAACATGGAGGATATGCGAGAGCAAACACATATGCGCCATTATGAATTATATAGAAAGACCAGATTGGAACAGGTAACGAAGACCTGAGTTAACTTATTGTTAATAAATGAATGGGTTTCGTTCGATAGGCTTATAAAATATCATGACTGGCGTGTGTTCTATTTAGATGGGATTTAGTGATGTTGACTCTGATAACAAACCCATGAGTTTTCAGCAAACATGTGAAAAGAAAATGCTACTACACCAACAAGAGCTGGCTCAGAAGGAGGAGGATATGAAGCAGCAGTTCATCTTAAGAGTGAAAGAAAAAGAAGCGGAATTAAAAGAAGCCGAAAGAGAGGTATTCTTTATTTTGCTAATCTGAGATTGAGAAGAAACTATTTTCTTCTAACCGAGTACTTTACACTGACATTAACAATCTCTAAATGTCACTTGGGTTTTTAGCTTCACGCAAAATTCGATCAAATCAAAGAAGAAAATGGAAAGGAGAAGAAAAAGTTGGAAGAATATCAGAAACATTTAGATGATGAAGCAGCAGAATTTCAACGTTTAAAGATTCAGTTCCAGACTCAGCAGCTCTCTGGTTCCCACCACACCTTGTCCTTGGGCACGCTAGGAAAGGGCAAGAAAAAGTAACTTGGTACCTTGCCACATTAGCATTGATCTGAAACCTATTTCCATGGCGCATTGGCTTTTTCTAAGATCAGCGTAAGATTTCTGGTCGTAACTGATGAGTTGAATACCATTAACATTTCTGTTATTTCTACGGTAAATTTAGTTCACCTATTTTTATGGTTGCCATAAGACATAAGATGTATTATTTACCGTAATGGTACTAATAGTTGGATAATATTAATAATTCATTAGTGTAATACTTTCTTGCTTTCTACGATTTTGATACATTGTTTCTATTTTTTATATACATCTTTTACAATTCAATTCCATTACAATGCGTGTAATCTACATTATGTGTACCCTTTCGAAAACATGAAATTCTGTTGGCATACGACAATAAGCCAAGTCAGGATGCACATTGATTATTTGTTGGTGTGCAACGGGTTGGGAGGTGTCCTTATATCCATCTTTTGATACACAATTGATAAAATGAGCTGCAGACACTGCCTTCGTAGATAACCTAGTCTAATTCCATACAATTTATTTATTAAGACTAATGCAACCTTGATAAATCAAATTTTTACATAACGACTAGAATTTAATTGCGTTGTCAACTCTTGTCAAATTTTACATATTGTTGCATTACAATAAAACTGACGACCTACCACTTCGTCATTTTACTCTGTTGCTTTCCTCCCATGCCAAGAGTCTACACATTTGCAAAGTATGAGGATAAAATAATGCTTCCAATTTAAGTAAATGAAGAAAAATAAACATTGCTTTGCTTCTACCTAATCGCTGAAAGTTGTATAAAAATAAATTTATTGTTTCTATTATGGAGAAAATGAAATAAACTGTTTCATTAAACGCTTCGATAGTTTTGTAACTGACTTGATCCATTTTACTTTGTAAGTTTTCCTTTGCCCTTGCCCGCTTGATTATTTTTTACTCCATCGAACCACACATCGAACCATTGGTATTATTTAAAAATAAGCTCATAATGCTAATGATTGTCTTGGTCTCGAAAAGTGTGGTTTGCACAATATTATACATTCATTTGGAATTATGCTATAAATTTGTTTTTTTTTAAATAAAAATGCATCATTCATAGACAACTTGCTGGAATTAATTTTCCTATTCACACAAGCATGCAATGGCGTTGTATTACTCATCCGTATGAAGTTTCCCTGGGTTGAAGCCAGTTTCCTTCTACTCGGTAAAACATTGGTTTGATGTTCTGCGTAATTGGTTATGGTTTCCTGTCCTCCAAATTCGGAAATCCAGAATTGTCGTTTCCAATAAAGACAAACCTGTTTTGCTACGTCATATTGAGTATTACATGTTATCACATACTCCGTACGTATTTATAACTAAACCCATTTAAACTATCATTCTGTCATACATCGAGCATAACCTCCGCTATTTCTGCTTGTGTAATCTAATCTGGAAAGAAAAAAGTCAGTCGACATCATCATAAGAAAAGTACTAATTGAATATCATACATAAATCTGGAGGATCATTTGTAAAGTTCTCAAAACTGCTTACACCGTAAGACTACAATCTCCATGTAAGTTAAAATACTGCTTTCAAATTTTTAATTCAATCAAATTTTTATTTGCATCAACATCACGATTTTGACAAGCAAGAATTATGATAAGTATAGCTCGGGCGGGACTCGAGATAGAGGACGTGTAGGTCTCATATTATGTGCGAACTATTGAAATAAGAATGGAATCAAAAGTGGGCTAGAATATTGAGAAGCAATTTTATTAGTTTCAACACTTAACATAAACAGCCTCCGACTTTATTCTTAATCCATTGATAATTTATTGCTTCACAATTTGAATTTCGAAAACTCAATATAAATAGTTTATCTTTACACAGTTGGAATATCTCCGCATGCATCCCAATATTCCCCTGAATCGAAAGTAATTCCTCAATCACAGTATTTACGGTGAATAGCGTAGCAAGAGGCTTATCCTGAATGAAACAGCAAAAAGAACGTAGATTTACAAAATATGTACTTAATTGCTAAAAAGTCTTAGCCCAAAATACAATTGCTTGTAGCGAAATATTTCGCGAACAAGTTCATTGAAGTAGTTGTGTGTTGCACATCTCTTTAAAAGATTCTGAAATACAATATACAAATACCTCATTATAATTGTAAGTGAATTAGTATTATTATTATGATTGTCATATAAATTGCTATAATGAGCATCCACAATATATAATGCACAGTTATATTTAGATCTGCGACGTCATCCAAGCGCCGTCGGTTACTTAATTGAGTTTTATTATTTCATTGTGCATAAAGCTCTCGCCATTTTCTTGTTACTGGTTTAATGGTAGTACTTATTACTGAATAGGAACTTCAAGACCATAATATATCAACTATCATCTCAACCAAGTTTTACTGACTGACATCTAAAAGTGCACTTCAGAAAATTCATCTGTGTATCCAAAAACGTTTACACAATCTTTTCGAAGTTGACTTTTTGTAAAGTTTTATTACATATGAAATTATTAGAAGGAAGCAATTTTCCCAAAGCAGGGCAGTACAAATGCAATTGAATTCATGAATAATAATTGTCGAATAGTTGGTATAAGTGGGGGTTTGGTTTTAAATGTCTACAACCAGAGTTGTAAAATAGCATTTGTCAATATGTTTTATAGGTATTGATGTAAATTATGTATTTGCAACATAAATTCGAAAAACGACTACTGACTGAAACAAACCCGTCTCTGACAACGTGATGAGAAAGGCAAAGATGTCGTAATAAAACCAAAGAATGGAAATTATAATCTTTTGCTCGGTAATAAACACCAGTCACTATCACGATCCGATCGATAAACAAGGAGGACTCAATTCACGTTTTCTAATTATTATTACGTAGGAGTAGCTAAAGACAAATTAATGGGTTTACTCTCGATTTCTAAAATCTTACATGACGAAGCGGTAGTAGTAGCAACGAAACGTAACGTGATCGGTTCCATTCGCCTTATCTGGCAAAAACTGCTGCAATAATCCTTGTCTTGAGTTGTGTTTGGATGACTTACGCAATAAACTCTTCTTCTCTCAAATCCATCTCTCGACTCTCAACATGAAATCCTTTTGCTAAAAAGTACAACAATTGATGTTTTTGCACTCAAGCATTTGTAAATAGTTTGTAAAAAATTAAATACACACGATTTGATTTTTTTGTGCGAAAATGATCTCTGCCGCATTTGTGTAAATATTGTACCTGTTTCAAGGGTTTCTTTCTGTCTATGTAAAGGATTGCACGTGCTTACGTAAGTCATTCTTTTGGCATCCACAATTATCATGACTTTGCTTGTGGCATGTTCCTCATTTGTTCATTATGTTTTGTTCCAAATAATTATTTCAAAATTAATTCTGATGTGCGTCCTCTTTAGACGAATACAGCGTCTTTCCAAGTTTACAATGACTCTCTTAACAAATTTATTCAAACACTGCCCACAAATATGTTGGTGTTGAGAGAAAATCAGCTCAATTCATTAATTAGCTCCCATCAATCAGCAGTGGCTGTGCTACTAGTCAAATGTGTTGAAAGATTTGTAATGAGATTGAGGAACAGTTGTCAACACGCACAATTCAAAATAATGCATGTCGAACGTAATCCTTGCTGAAGTCACAGATTCTTTGAATGGCCAAATTAAAATGCATTTTTCTCGAATAACAACTTCACCTTTGTCAACTTCATCATTCGAATCACGTCCTTCTCATTTCCTTTTTCATGCTAGTTTGATTTGCATTTTGATCAATTGTCATACATTCGACTTGACAATTATCCATAAACATTTTCCAGATTGACAATATGCGCGCTAGAATCAAGCAAGAACCTACCACAACGAAATTAAGTCTTTGTTGTCTTTCCTCTCTTAATGAATTAACTTCATCAAATTGCAATAATTGTGTATAATAACCAAACTTGTGTGCGATTAACATCTAGCGCACAATTTGGTTGTTGCATTTGTAATAATATAGACTAATTTTGCACGAATCTCTCTCAAATCTCGTTGCACTTGTAAATTACCCCAGAAAATGTAATGTGTTGTAGAAAACAAATTATTTAGTAGATGAATATTTGTTTGAGGCTTATTTATGGCTTGTTCTGTTTCCCTTTTACTTTCCTCTGACTATTAGCTTATTAAGTAATAGGATAGGTATTAAAAAATTTAAAAATCATTACTAGTGTATAGACGTTCTCAGACCTTTGCACTTTTTCGAATTGTTAGGAATGTGCAGCTTTTCATTTCAAATGCCATGTCACGATGTATTTGACGTAAAAGTACATATCTTGATTGCAATGAACTTTGTTATTATTTTAATATTTTGCAACTGAAGATTGAAAATTTTATTATGTAAGTTCTTCACGTTAAACAAAAACTGTGGATTTCATTTAAAAGTCAGAGGTTTCAGAATGACTTTAATGAATACTTGAAAAAAGTGTGAAATAAAGAACAGGTTTCGTCTTTGAATTCTTATTGATCGAGTTGGTCATGATCGGTTATCTAAATGGTTATATAATATACAAATGCATTGTATTAGTTGACTTCTTTGCATCCTTGTAAATTACATCGATCCGGTTATTTGTGACCAACGTGAAATTATTAAACGGCTCTGTATGGTGAAATGGTGACGGCAATCACTACCAAAGATACGGCGAGTGGAGTCAAACAGTACAATCAATTCTTAATGTGATTTGTATAAGAACACGACGATGGTGAGATAGCATTAATAATGCCTCGTACATGATCAAATGAATCGTTTTTGTTTATGATTTCATGACTGCATTATTGTTTGTGGTAAATTGATGTGGACGAATGATCAGGCGAACAGACTGCATCAAACTCGCTGTAAACTCTATTGATGTTACACCGCGTCGTTGCAATATAATATTTGCATTGTCAACTTTACAATAGCGTGAACTTTTTGTTCGATGCAGACTATAGCTTGCGGTTGTCAAATATTCCTGCTTTAATAATGAGTGCAAAGGAACAAGCCCAAAAGTTGCTTCCTTCTCTAAAAAACTGAATAACTTGTACAATAATGACTTCTACTGATTCCTACTCCATTGGCTTGGCGTCCTTCCTTCCTTCCGGTATCTTTTTGTCATTTGTCCTATATCCATACCATCAACTATCAAAATGTCAAAATTTAACCATAGTCATTTTTTAAATGTTTTGTTAAGGTGTTTGGGATTTAGGAAGTTGGTAATGTTAAGATGGCGGTGACAACCGACATACTCGTAAATTGGTTCAGCGCACGTAGATTGGGAAAAACGTAACGAATTGCACTCTGTTGTTTGTTGTGTCTAAAAGGGTGAAAGGGACGTATCCAAAACGATTGCTGCACTTTTTGTTGCATCTTTTTAGCTCTTTCCTATTTTAAAGGGAACGCATGAATAACTCTTATAAATAATGCCATTGTTGTAAGCCGCGCTAATCTATACTTCACTATATTTTTTTTTGTTCTCAATCCTTTGAATCAGTACAGTCAGCAATGCAATTTGGGTATTTGATCATTAGGTATATTTTATGTCGTCTCATCGAAATTGTACAAGAACGATGGATTATTTATAAATAGCTTATAATTGGATATAATTTACATGCACTATTACATGAACCATACTATGATTCAGAAATTCGGCATTTTTATACTGACAAAAGCATGATTTTTCATTTTGGAAGCTACTTTGCATTATGCACAGTTTGAGGGTGACATGATAATAGTTGTTTGAAATTAATCCAATAGTCACAGAAGCGATTAACGATTGACTGATGGAAGCGTAGGAACTTTTTAAAAATTGTACAACAATTGTTCGAAAAATCATATCAATTTGGCTATTGTGACTTGCAATTTTCAAACCCTTCCCATACTTTATAGTTTCCTTTCTGAAATGCTGGATAGTGTTTCTGGCAAATGCACCCACATTTTATTATATTATTGTGATTTGAATTTTGCATAAGCATTAACATGAGGCCATCAAAAGAGTGGTTTGATAAATTTGATTAAGGCGGAGTGACAAAACAGAGTTCAATATTTTTCATCTGCGGCTGGTCCATGTATGAGTAATTTGCAAAGTAAAGGATGCAATGAACTACGTACATTAAGCAAAGAAGCATAAAAAATAATTTGTTGTTGAAAGGCAAAAGAAAGGCATTGTTTGGAATAATCACTATCGTACTTTTTATTTTCAAGCAGTGCTATTGGTAGAGATGACAGGTAAATTGTGAACGAAACATTGCCACGCACTTCAGTACCGCAGACGTGTTTTACATTCTGTGCTTTTATTTTTTACGACGAAAGAATGTGATTAGTTCATTCAGCTCCTACTATTCAAACCGCAATTCCAGTGCAAATTCGAAATATCAGGAGAAGAGTGAAAAATCAGCATAAAATGACTCATGCACGCTCAAGGCAGTTTTACCTGCCTGAATCACCGGATGCGTTGTACGCAGATAATCATTGTACACTATTGTTTCTTGACAATTTGTTGTTGCCGAGAGTATCTTTGTATTGTATAATGGTGAGCAATGAAACTTGAGCAAAATATACATGTTATTCACCTCAAATTGGTTTGGGTTCTCCACAAACAACAAGCAAAAAATTCAATAAACTTCTTGCTGAACAACAGGTATTGTTCACAATTTTATGTACCTCGGCATTTTATAATACAAATCTAAAAATCCTCAATTTCACGAAAATGTGAATTCGATATGGGACATGACTTTCAAATAAATCTAATAAATAATCTGGTTATAGCTGTACAAGTGTACAGCAATCGTATCACAAATCCCGGCAGTTGGGAACGCAAGTCGTCCTGCTATGAGTTCTGCTATTTTCATTTTCATTATCATTTCTGTTCTCATTGCCACCTTTAATATGTTCAATGTATTAATACTAGACTTAAACTACTCTCTGATATTCGATTGTGAGAATTTAATGATTTAACCTCAAAACGTTGAAGGCTTTAATTGTTGAAAACACGCATCGAGTGCGTATACCAATCGCCTTCATTACACAACGACAAAAATAGCCTTTATTTATATTTTGCATTTAAGTCAGAGTCAGAGTGGCCTCAATCCTTGTGAAGCATTATTTAGTATTGGCAAAGAAATGAAGGTTCTCACAATCGTCATATGAAATTAGCATCAAAATATTTTCTATGCTCTTGTGTAAAGTTCAATTAATTACGACTAACACCAGTACATACTACTTTTGGATGGCCAGAAGCTTTAGTAGCTCTACATTGTTCTACGCTAAGGTATTTAATGCTTCGTCTGACTGTTAAAGCATAAATACTACAAAATGCGCAACAAAACTTTATGCAGATAGATCAGGAATAATGAAAAAAATAGTTCACATAAAAATTCCCATCGTACAGCAATGATTGCTCCAGCATTGATTGGTTCATTTCCTGTCGATAACGTGGCCTGATTGGCCATGATCGGTCATGATTGCGGTTCATCACCGGGCGTGATTGGTCAGTCACGGAGCACCATTTGTCATTTACGGGGTGTAATTTGTCAATCACAGGGTGCGATCTTTTCATGTTTGGTAAATCATGGGGCATGATTGGTCAATCACGGGGCTTGATTGGTCAATCACGGGGTGTGATTGGTCAATCACGGGGTATGTTTGGGCTGGATAGGTCAATGAATTATATGCTATATTATTTAATGTTATAAGACTTCATGATTGGTCAATCGGTGGTCATGATTGATCGGTTTTCTCCTGGCATTCGTCCATGTATCACAATACCCCAAATTCACCCCCAATTTTCGTAAAGTTTAACCGATTGTTCAGTTGTAGATGATGATTGGTCATTTAAGGGACATAGTAGTTTTAGGTTTTAGTTTAGGATAGGCATTTAACATTTGTTGGACAGGATACCCTTCCCCAAATTGTAAATTTGTTAGTCGTCCATTTACCGCGAACAAGTTGGGGAGTACTTCGGTGAACATTATTATAGTATCTATTAATAATGCACACAATTCACCTGACATACGATACACAATGGCATTTTATCGTAGTATTTATTTATTTAACCTGCAGAGTGCTGAGGGGTACAAGAATTTTTGTGCGTTTGATGCTTATTGATGGTAATTGTTGAAGTTTGTACGCATTACATTATCAATTTTTTATTCTTTACTGGTTGTTTGATCACAATGATGTATGTGGATTATGGGTAGAATAAATATTGTAATGCTAGTGTGCGACTAAATGACGGTCTGCTTGGCTGCTTACCGCATAACATAACCATCAAATGTTTCTTTGAAGCTATATCAAAAATTCCCAAGTCAGAATGATGTACATGTTCATTTTTCCCATCACTGACTAATTTTTTATAGTGAGAGAGGTAAAGTAGCAGCTAAGAACGAATAAACGCTCGTTTATGCAAGCAAAACAGAAAAGTAAAATTCATTGAAAGAAGCATTTTGAGTTGAAAATTGTAAGTGCAAGTGGACTTCTTCCACTTATTCACTCATCAGTTGAAAATAGTGCGCAGATGCAAACTGACTTGGTTAATATTGCATTCTAACAAGATCTTCTGGTAGGGACCATGTGAAGAAGGTGAATTGGTCGGAATTGCGTTATTGTTATAGGTGTGCTGCCACTTCTGCCACAACTACTGAAGAAGACGCACAAACGTGATGTGAAAACGTGTGGTTTGTTTTTACCCTATGCTTCTCTACACATGCATCTTTCTTATTTTCAGACAAAGCGTGGAAACAAGGTTTACAAAGCATCTAACAGTTAGATTCTAACTATAAGTGGCCCGGTGTTACTAAGAGTTTTAGTTAGAATCTCGCTGTCAATGTGTTCAGTCAGAACGAGAAGTGGTGCGTGCTTCTGTTTTTCAACTTAACTTCTTCTTCTGACTTGTATTCATACGGAATAGTATTACGGTAATACTATTATTACCCTTATTACCCGTCATGATTTGTGCCGTGCAGTGAGGTATTGGTGCATGTGGGTGGTAACATTTCCGTTTGCGATCAAATTGCAGTTTTTCCAGTGCAATAGGAAGCTTTCAATTAGATCATGATGCAAGAATGAAGAGAACGCTGCCGAACTGTGTGTGTCATACGAAAGGAACACTACCGGGTAGTCTGCTGACGAAGAAATTGTGCGATGCCTTGTGAATGTGACGGTGGATTGGTTGGTCCTTTTCAGTGGAAATTGCTAGTCTTCTCAGCAGTCATAATAACCTACACTATTCCGTTTTGTGGAGGTGTTCCCGGTGTTGACGGTGATGGTGCTTATCATCATCGTCGTAGTCATGGAACAGCTTCCACTCCGAAAGGACATGTGGGGCCAACTCATAGCAATGGACAGCCACCACCGGCGTACAACGGGGCTTCGGGCCCAGGGGGTAGTCATCCAGTCGTGCCCGGGGCTGTGATGCACCTCTTCCCCCGTTACGGGTATTTAAGTCTGAGCATGCGGGTAGTGCCTCGAAATGACACGCAAAACTGGATCTTCCTGGAACCATCCAGAGAGATTTTGGAACCATCCACCTACCGCGTTCAACAGCAGACATTTCTAACCACAGACAATAGTTTACCTCTGCATAATGAATTCCACATTGACTTGTGCGAAGATCTCCAACAACTTGTACAAGCATATTTCCGTCGATTTGTGATTGAAGGACTAGATCGTCCGTGGCATGCATTCGCCGGAGGATGGAGGACACCCAGCCTAGCCAAATATTTCGGGATTGACCCCTCCTTTGTGAAAGGAGACTACAGATACATGCTGGTCAGGGTACTCATGGTGAGACAAGCGGGAAGGATTGACCCTTTCCAGAACATGACCATCCTCCCCAACTACAGGGATAGCGTATACTCATTCCGTGCCAATGATTATACTTCTTCATTTAAATTTTTTAATGACGTCGGCACTCACTACATCAGTTCATTTCTCACTGGAAATTCCATTTATCAGGTATACATAATAAAGTATTATAGAATTCTATTTGTGTATCCCACTCTCCACCTGACAAAAAATATATCGATTCATTTGTAATGCAAACTTCAAAACAGACGCTCTTGACTGACGTAACAAAGACGAAAGCATTCTTTTCTATACCACACTCGAAATTGGATATTCATGGAAAGTTTGACGAAACCTGTTCTTAATCAAAGCTGCTTTTTATTACATGCCACTCAATAATGCTTTCGATGTGACACACCGCGCTTTAGCAGTGGTAAAATAGCTCTTTGAATAAGTCACGATAAAGCAGAATTAGAAAGGCTTTAGATTTTCAATTCGTAGACAGGTTTTTTCCTAAGTGAAACCCAGGTTTAGTTTTGCACTTTGACGTTTAGATAAGTGATTTCACGCTTAATACAACCGATTATGTTCACATCAATAGAAATATCTTTCTTCTTCGGTTACCAGACTCAGAGTCTCCTTCGATGCCATAACCAAATTTCTGTCTCTATGGATTTTATTTACAACTTGCTCCTAATTCTTTCGCGACTGAAAGTGGGGTAACAAGGATTTCGTGAGGAATCTGTAACTCTACCTTAAATCAAGTCAAAACGAAATTGGTGACGGACAAGTCAGATTAGGTTATTGAAGCGAAAGTGAAAGAGTTGAACCTCGTTAAACGGAGAATGTGTTCAAAGCGTTGTCATTTTTATTTTCGTTCATATTTTTAACATTCAAACAGGTATTTACTTTCATCATCGTTGTCAACACTTTTCTAACTTCATCGTTATCCGTCCCCTGCCTTTCGTCTCACTTTAATGGCTTTACTTTTCTCAATTGTGCTAGAACATAATTTTTCGCGAAAGGGAAAAATAAGAATTGCTGCACAAACCAAGGTTTAGGAAAATTCATGCAGATCAGATAAGTTTAGTTACAGCACATAAGCATAATATGAAACTTTAACCTGTGCTTTTGCTACTTCGAAAGGTGTTTAACACCGCAATAAAAATCAAGCAGTAAAACTCTGCTGGTTTGTTTGTAAATTTAAGACACGTCTTTCTGCAGCCGCAGGTAAACGTAAACAATGGTTTTAAACTCCAATGGGGGTTTTATTACATGCATCCATGCATCCTTGAGCTCATCCGATTGGAATATTCTTACTAGAACTTGATCATTATTTCACCAATGGATTATGAAAACTGCTCTTGCACGACCAATTTTTTTCTTGTTTTTTCAATAAATGTTCAATGTTCGATTGGATTGTAACAATAATGATTTATTTTTACGAGTTCAACGACAAAGTAACAGTGAAAAAATCCATTGACAATTATAAAGGGTGTTTCGTAAAGCAAAAGATTCACGTTGCTTAAAAAATGCTCACAAAGAAAGACTCACTTCACTGGTTTCGTTTACTCTTTCAAAATGTTTTGTGTGATGCACTACATACAAAGCAGAGAAGAGGTATTTTAACGGATTATTACTGCTGCATTTAACCTATTTTGTCACCAATTTCATGTGCAAAAGAGAAGACACGGCAGTCCTTGAAATTTGTGCGCAGTTGTTGGAGTATGATTGTGGGATCTGTAAAGACAGCGTGAGACAAACTTCTGAAGGGCCTGCCATTACCTAATATCAATAAAGGGGCGCTGTTCTACAGCGGCTACCGAAGATGCATCTTCTTTTTTATTTCTAGTGTTTCGACTATTATCTCAGACTTTTTGCTTGTTGTGCACATGTCAATCATTATAATCGTCACTTCGTCGTGATTAAAGAGCAAAAAATGTGAATGAGTATTATGTACAATAACCAATACGTCAGACAGAGAGACAAGGCAACCCCATTTCTGTGAGAATTCTCGAGCGCAAGTCTCCCTCCATTCACTTATGGATGAACAAGCATAAGCTCTTTATAACAAGAAAATAAAGTAATAATGGACAGGCAATTCTTGCTGTAAATAAGCTTTCCTCCTAATTTGTATGCCTTTAGGGTTGCATGTGGTTTCTTGTGATTTTTTAAAATATAAATTGTATTACATAAAGAGCCTTAACCCCCACCAATGGTGTGTAATTCTGGGTGTCTCATGTTTTTCACTTTTATTGATACCTGCCATTTTTGCATTCATCATCGTCAAGCGCTAATGGTTATGAAATATGGATGTTATGCAGTTAGTAATTTGGTATTTAATTCTTCACGATATCAGTTCGCTAATGCTAAAACTACATAATCGTGAAACAATTAAGTGCCGTCTGTGCACATGGGCTATGCTATAACTATGTACAACACACGTGATCATTTGTAAACATGATTGTCGCGTACTGTTACTCATCGAGTACGAAGTACATAATATGCATATAAGCAGAGTCATTTGACTGTTATTACAATACAATCATTCACACAGTCTTTTTAAATTCAAGCTTTGTTACGCATTAGGCGATGATTAATAATTTTCTGATTCAACCAAAAGCACAAGTATCTTTAATAACATTGCGCTTTAATTAAACAGATGCGCAATCTGTTCTTTTTTGTTGTAAATTCAAGTTTATAAGGATATTTTGCAACATTGTCCCAGACAATCAAGTGCATTAGACATCTTTTGTTTTAAATTGAATGAATTTGTAGAATTTAAAAAAATAAATTGTACCTTCGTGTTTAATGACAAATTGCATGCAGTGCCCTTCAACGGCTACCTGTTACGTAAGGCATGTATTCTCATACCCTGTAATTATTATTATTTTTGAAATTTCTTTCAGCAAAGCACATCATTATAAGTCGCAGAACTTACATAGTTTGAATAATTTTCAGGTGAGTTATTAATTTCGTTGGTACGTGGTTCAAGACAAAGCGGTAATCATCTCCTCCGTCGACATGAAAACTGTTGCAATTTTTTCTCTGTTCTTTCGTAGACTGGCCTTTTCATTGACTTGTCAATGTACAAAACGCACTTTTTTGTAGTCACAAAGACGGTGACAATAACTTTGTAATTTAACAAGGTTCATGATCGATGATGATTAGTATTAAGACAGGCTGCTTTCAAATGCAACCGATGAAACAGCAGACTCCATTTTTCTACGCTAGCAGAGAAGTACAAATTAGTATGCCGTGATGATGGCTGTAGTTTCTTTACATTCTACTTTTCCATTATAAAAGTGTAATCTAGCACACGAATGTTTTTGGTAAATCTCTGCATCCGTTATTTATTGTTCAAGTCATGGAAAGTATGAAATGTTTCTAAGTGCTTCTGTAGGTTTCCGTCCTCCTCTTTGTTGCCATATGTGTTTTGTGTATATTTCTTGGTTGGTATAGTCCTACACCTCCATGAGTATTGTTGAAGAAGAACACCAAAGGCTACCTTTACCTTTTACTTTCTAATAATGGATATCTCTTCTTACCTCTGCATGAAGGTCACCAAATTTCTAAACCCTGAAACGGGACCTAGTCAACCTTTAAGCAAATTCCTAAATCCTCTTTTCATACGGATACTGACTATATACACAGTACTCACGGTAATTTAGGTTCATTCATGCAAATGACAGATTTTGTGGCTTATTTGAAAGGTAAGATGTTTTGTGCAGTGGTTCACCATTGTTTATTTCTACAACTTGTGTTCTTCAATATCTTCAACAGGTTGAAGGCTTCGTTTATGGTTGATGATGTTGAATAAAAAAAGTTTATGAAAACATTTCAAACTATTTACTTGAATTACCAGCCATTGGGAATTAATTCATGTGCTAATTAACTAAAACTCTAAACAAATTCCAGTTGTGTTTTGTTGCACATAATTATCATCAAATATTTGCGCTTTTAATATTAGTTTAAAGTTCCCGTTTTATGATTGTAAAAAACTTTTGACTTTGAACATTATCTTCGATGGAAGAATTTAGGCAACCGCCTACATCCTCGCCCCAATTTCTCTTTGTTGCACTTTTACAAAAGGCAAAAATATGCATGGCATGATTTTGATATGCTGTGTTCACATTTGTTTAAGTTCACATTTCGCATCAGATGCAGTACTAATCTATGCAAAACTGGTGCACATTGAAGAGAAAGACGTTCATGAAAGCATTTTACTTAGATTCAAAAGGGGTTCTTTCGAAAGAGGCCAATTTCTAAAGAGAATTATACTCAAGAAACCTGAGAGTTGCAAACTTAGTTTACAGCGTTACACTTTGGACAATAGAAAAGAAGAACAAATTTAATCAATTCCTTGTTGTCTTGTTGGTATAAATAAAAGAATAAGGATAATGAGTACGAAAATAGATGCACAATTTCCTTGTTCTTGATCATCCTATTGTGATGATGATACATCTGCCGAGTAATTGATTAGCAAAGACAAAAAACGTGTGTTCGCAAGTGAAAAGCAATTTTTTCACTCTTCCTTTCCACATGGCCCTTTTATTTTACCTGTAACCAACTTAAATTATACTTGCCTCCTGTCTTTTCATTTTCTTCTTAAACAGATTTATTCATCCATTTATTTTTAGAAATTGCATCTCACGTCTGTCAAGTAGTAGTAAGGAACTGTTCATTTATTAAATTTTGTTAGCATAGTTTTTTCTTCTTTCAAATTGATGGTCGGAGACAAAGGAATGATATATTGCTAAGCTGCTTGGTGTATAATCTGCATTCAATTCCGACCGCCTTTAAAAAGAACAAAGCCAACGACGAATGCTGAAAGGCATGGCACAAGGCACGGTTTCATTAAAAGAAGAAGAGAATTAAGTGATTTGATTGTAGTAGTTGAGATGTTGAGGCCTCTTTTGATGTTTCATTGTAATTGTCACAATAGCGCACCGTACCAATTTAAAGACAGTCTGATATGGAGACATTATTGTTGTCATTAATAGATTATTTATAGCTCCGCGTGCTTTTACGCACGCTTTCAAACGTGAATCGCCGAACTCGGGTTCTAAATATTAACTCTCCCAAAAAGCAATAAAAAATTTTAAAATTGGAAGTGAAATTTTTTATATTACAACTACAGTATAAAAGAAAGACTTGAAAGTAGGATAGATTTCTTCATGAAAACTGACTGTGTAATGAAAAGCTATTAAGTTATTAGTTATAGGTATTGCTACTTTCTCAATTACAGGAGGCAGTTGTTTGTCACAAAACCCAACAACATGTAGAATTTCGGTCTTCTTTTTAATGCAAAAATTGCCTGCTAACTGGTAACAATTGTTTCTATTTTCACTTTCCTTGAGTTTCCCGACTTGCTTCTTATCTTAAGACAACGTGCCGTGTCCCACAATTGAGCTGTCTAAGAAACTCTTTTTTGTACCTGGTCAAGATCGGAATTGTTACATGCAAAATAGTGCAGTGACTTTAACGAATGGAAATTTGTTTTGTAAAATTCATTACGGAAGCGCACCCTGTATCGGTGTCGCTTTCGCTTAAATTATTACCTTTAGATTAGGGACGGAGTTGTAAGACGCAGGTAGATGTATATTTAAGTTGCATGATTAAATGTCAGACAAATCCTTCGGTAACTCCTTCTTTTATTTCGAAATGCAAATCGGGATTTATCTTCTTTCCTCTGTAGTGCCATGTTCGAAAAAATGAATCTTACAATCTGATGATTTTAATTATTTTTTGTAAGTCCCTCCCCGATATTTAATGAAATAGAGGTGTTTGTTTACCTACTTACTGGTATTTTTAAAGAAGGAAATCCTAAACAAACGTTGCTAAAGAAATGTTTATTACTATCTGTAAAATAAGTGTCTCAATTGCAAGGCAGAAAATTCGTGCTCAACCCAACTGTAAAATGACTAAGCGGCTTGTGTGTAACGATGTCCACAATATTCATCATAACATCGTCCTCTCAGTCCTCCAAAGGGTGAGCAATGTTCATTTTAAAAATATCCAATGAAATTTTCAATTACAGCATATTTTTGGGGGTCTGAGAGGTATGTGATGAATCACCTCAAAAAGTTTGAAGGTTCGTAGGTTTTAGGTTGTAATTTAATTTAAGCGTGGTGACGTTGCACAAAGATTATCATTACAATCATTTCAATAATGTTTGCGTGTAATATTAGCTCATTGCTGTACGAGATGTTATTAAAGAACTTGGAAGTAGTGTAAAGGTGCAATTTATCGGATCAAATCTAAAGCAATGAGATGCACTGGCACGTCTGTTGCAACTTGCAAGCTGTAAGATGTATAATACATATGAAAAGAAATAAAACTAATATCAAGTTGGTGATATTGTACCTTACAATTACAATTAAATGAAGTTGCTTGTATACTTGAAAATGATGATTTTTAAAGCAGAACCCCCTGGCCATCTCTTGGTCAGAATCCATGTAATTATTTTACTTTTAGCTTCACAGATTTAAGTGATATGAGATTTACTTCGTGCTTAGCTTATCAATGTCAAATTTTGAGTTCAAATTGTCCATCGTCTTCACAAATTTCTCATTGTATTTAACATTTGGACTAAAATGTAAGCACTAAGACATTCAACTAGAAACAAAAAAATGCTGACATTGAAATTAGATGATTGTATTACATCACAGCGTCTCAGTATTCCCTTAGCTTATCGATTAGGATAAGCGTTTCAGTATTCATCATAGAGACTTAAATAATAAAGCCCACAATGACCTGACCCTATGCCAAATGTTCAAGTAGCAGAACGGCAAGACTGATGACAAGACTGATTCAAGTTTCCGCAACCTTAAGTAAGTGAAACAAATATGCAAAATACTATGTGCACTTATTGCTCACTTTTGAGTGTGACGTCGTCGTGTAATCAGCACGAGTGGATACCTGAAGACTTTAAAACGATAGTTACTCGACTGTTAATTTTTATCGCTGCTATGCTAAGTTTAATAAGTACAATTTTAATGACAATGGTAGTTTAGATTTAATGATGACGAAATTAAGCTTTACAATTGTTAAAGCGTTCCTCGGTTGGATAGTAAGTAACTGTTCATGTTCTGTGGAATGAAAAATACATTGTCAACATCATTGTATAATATGTGTTTTACTATATTATTAAAATGGATGCAACTTTATTATTACAGCAACACCGAGTAAACCTTTTAATGTGTTTGTGTGTTTTTTTAAATGTACCAAATTTAAAATAAGGCGGTTGGTCATCAACACTATCAACTTAATATTGGGTGCTGCAATTAAAAACAAAGAAGCTGAGCTGCTAGTAACGTGCCTTTAATGTTTACCTAACGTTTTTTGGGGAAAGATATACACACTGCTTACGGTTTAAATGATAACAAGCCGAAGATGCAAGTTAACCGATAAAGACGACGGATTGATGGAAGTCTAACAAAGTAGCAGAAAGATTAAATTCTCTTCTCAAGAAAAGAGTCGAGTTTATTCACACTTTATAACTGCTTCACCCCATACCACCTGTCAAATGTACTTTGTAATCAATTTAAGTGTATGAACATCTTTTGCAGTAATAACGCAATCGGTTAAAAATTTGATCCAAAATAATAATAAAAAACTGGTTTTCCTCCAATCGTTTTTATAAATCGTTTTTATGGTTATGCTTACACTCGATGCTAAGTTTATTCGACAGATTTGCGTTTCTGGGATCCTAGGTTACGAATTCGTCAAATTCTCTCGCACACTGCTTTACAATATTGTTTTCAAAGTTCACACATTTCTGTATTTGCACAAATTTATTAACAGCAGCAAAGGATTGTGTAGAGCTGCAGCGAGTTACGAAACCATTCGTGTGCATTAGAAGTGCGTGCTATCTTATTTGTAGCAGTATGCAATATGGATTGCGCGATTGCGTATTGCACCGCTTCCCTTGTTAATACAGAAACTAAACACACGGGCTTAAAACTTAAACTACAAAACATCGATGTAGCATTTTTAACTAACTGTCTTTTCATATAACATTTTAATGGTGGTTATAACGATCTTAAATCTATTTCTGAAAAATGTTCTTTCTGTGAAAAAAAATTCGGCATGTATTTTCTGTTTGAAGAGTACTCAGAGAAACTGCAACGCAACAAAATAATTTTCTGATTGCAGCAGCTATCATTAATTTTTAACAAGGCTTCTTAGGAAAATATTTTATGCCAGCATTTAAAATTATTTGCAAGTACTCATTCACCTTTTCAAAAAAACAAACATTGAGGCCTGAGACATGACAGTTAGGAATAAGATACTCCTCCATCACCAGAAGATACGTATTAAATGTGTTCATAATGCAGTCACTCACCAGAAAGCTTTAAAATAAGTGAATAAAGTTATTTTACTCGGTATTCAATAGCTTCTCTGTAAACATGAAGGAAGGTCTAAATTGACCTGGGTAAATATTATACTGTTAAATGAGTATGGGACTAATAAATTTAGAACCTATAACCAAACTTGAGAGCAAGCTGTAAATGATTTCCGTTGGGTACTGCGAAAATTGTACTTATCAGCTCATCATTGCACAACGGTACGTTTCAAAACTTACTTATCGCGAACCTATGTGACGCTAGATAATACCTAGCTGTTATATGAAAACATAAAATTATTATCTGGTTGTTAATTTTATCATCGCCGTTCTGCCCCTAAAATATTTCCTTCACAATTGACTAATTGTTGGATTTCGTATTCTAAACTCAAAAATCGTTTACGTAAGCCGGGTATCACGTTTATGGGTTTTGCTTTTGCAAAATTTTGCAGTTACATCACTGTCAATAGTGATTATAGCAGAAATTACGCAATTTTAGCTAACCGTTTTTGTTATTTTGCCCCACGATGGGAAAATATTTTTGTGCAGTTTTGTAGTTGAATGTTTAAAACAGTGATACTGTTTTTAACTTTAAGCGAGGCATGAGAATTCATGAATTATTGTAAAACCAAAACGTAGAATCTCAATTTAGAAAATGTAGCTTAACCTGAACTAAATGATCACGGGAAGATCATGAAAACATTTCAACGGTTTGATCTCTTGATCAATAAACCAACTGGTTCTGTAGAAATTCTCAGTTTACAAATTAGGAAAGTGAAATGTCAATTGGTTTTAAAAACTAATAAATTACGGCTAGTTACAGCTCTAATTATTTCAGCAATTATATTTATCCTCTTGGCTTGGCGGCATGACTTTTTATTTCTTCTTATATCCCAATTTTATTTCGCTCTATTTTGTGATCCGTTATGTGATAAGAATCCAATATCTGATACTCAGGTTTGCATCACATCTTGTTATCTTGATACAACTGATTTTCATAGCATCACCAAACTCTGAAATCGTTATTTCAAGCTGTTATAAACCATGTCATTATTATCAAATTAGATAAATGGTATTGAAAACGTTATATATGTACATTATTGAAATTTAATTTAGCTAATTCTAATTGCACGCACTACACTAATAAAATTAAAAGAATGTCAAATGCGTGATGCTTTAAACTGAAAGTGACGAAAGACATTTTAAAAGATAAATCACAGTTCTTTATCATTAAAACAAACAATATTAACAAACTAAAGCAATTGTTTAAGAGTTCTTAAATATAGCTTGATAATTTTTCTAATTTAAGGAAAGTCTTGCTGACAAATCCCAAAATTAGATTTGATTTGCACTCAATTTTGTGTGATTAAATACATGAGCTTGCAATTTTGGAAAAGCTTTGGATACATTATTCACCATTGTTAATAACTTGAAGCAATTTATTGAAGAAAAGACGGTCAAGTCGAAGGGAGTGTAAATCTGTCATAAATGTAAATATGTGCAATTTATTTTACAATGCTAACTTGATTCTCATTCTCCATCCTCTCGACGCTTCAGGAGATATTTCACGGTGATAGAAATAAACCGAGACTTCCTCATCCCACTGTCCGCTTTCTTTTCGTAGCGGTTTGATAAAAAGTTTTATATAAAGGTCAAAGGAGAGAGGTAATGTTTATCAAAGAAAACAATAGCATTTCACCATAATAGTCGCCAACTAGTAAATTTACCATTTTCTATCATAAATAGCTATTGTCAAGTAACGAGCAATATATTTCAACTAATTGGGAAAACTTGGAATTTAATATTAACTACTGATTTATCATCAACTAATGATGCTGATAATAAACCACTTTAGGCTGGGGATGATTTTCATATTTGACATTGAGATGTTTCCAACATACACTAGCTGATTAAAAAGCTGTGCTGCACAGTTCAATGGCAGAAACAATTGTCTTCTTATGAGTACATTTTATATCTATATAATCATATCATCATCTTATTATGCGTTGAATAACTACATGCTACAACGCTGATTTGCAGACATCTATAATTATTTTATTATGCTATTTAATTCAGTTTGTTCGGTCTCTTTGCTACAAACCGCGCAAATCATAAATAATCGTATGAAATAAATTTTTTAACAGTTCAAGGTAAAATATTTCGCTATCTGTACGTGCCTTGAACAGAAGACTTTTTCAAATCGTCTTCAGTTTTCAGACACATAATTACTACTTTGTTGGGTTTAAAAAATAAATATGCACTTTTATAAACCCCAGACAAATGCCGTGAAGCGTAATATATTGTCCGTTTAAAAAGAACGATTGCAATCAACAATTCATCACCTTTGTAATTTAATTTTGACGTGATATCATTTTTTAATAAAGAAATGTGTCTTCATGTACAGTCGCAATCTTAATGTGTGCTAATAGGCAACTTTTATATTGTTACCATTATTGTAAGTTGATAAGTTGGCATGGACTTTTTATTGCATTGTTATATACGACAAAGCAAATAATAATTTAGCTGTAAACGCTTTCAGCTAAAACAACCATGTGCTAGCGATAATCATGACGGGATGCAATTTTCTGTTAAAAACCTGTTAAAAGGCAACTGGTTGGGATTCCTCGGACATTTCGTGATTCAGTAATAATAAACCATTCTTCAATTCTATATTGTTTAACTTTCGTTCAATTTAGTCCGAGTTCTAACTCTTGACTGGACAGAAATTGTACAGAGTGCATTGCTAAAGAGTTGTTAAGATATGAGAACAAAAGGCTGTTTTTGCCTAATAGGCGGCAACGATCTATCTATGAGTTTCATGTTTTGTATAAACCATTTGCTGATTTAATTAGATTGGTGAAACGAAAAAATCATAAGAATCATCAAACTCAATCATCCAAAATGTGAACAGGATTTCATTCGAAAGGCGGAATTTATTTCTTTATACAAATGCATACATCTTGTTGAAGTTGTGCAACTTTTTTGACAGGCCTTCCGTGAATACAATTTCTTCATTCGTCATTTATTTTTCCTTAAACTTCGTTCTCAATCACCAATCACGGCCTTCTATGAATTAAATATTTTTTTTCTCGAACGAGCGAAATAGCACTTAATCGATCACTGCAATTTAACTTATGCATTATTTAACTGACCTTAACTCCTCCGTTTATGTGTTTAAAGCTTGCCGTTGCGTTGATCAGTCCAAACAATATTTAAAGCACAGGCTTTGATTTGAGTTCATGATTACTAGAGTTTACAAACTCCTATGTTATGTATGTTTTGAATTATTTTTTAGAACGTAAGTAAATATTGTAGTTGCCACGTTTGAAATTTCAAAGAATTTTTGTGGGGTCGCAAGCTAGAACAAATCATAAAAGTCTAGCAACTATAAATTGGTACCCATTTGTTTGAGCTAGTTAGTTGTTGTTTGAATGTTTGAAAAGAGTTTTGGTATGATAAAAATAAATACTTGTTTGTATCATCCTGTCATAAAAAGTTTCCCATAAACATAAACTGTCTCAAGGACAACTTCCACCCTTTCGTGATCAAACACTCTGGATAGAATCAGTAATTTGGAAAGTGACGCTGACTTGCCAAAAATTCGTCAGTGTAATTATCTTTGCTGATAGAAAACTTGTTTGTTGTATAATCCTCATCGTTACTTACACGGATGAGTACAAAAATTAGAATAATGATTTGAAGAATTCCAGAATATTGTATCAGAACATGTCATGCAGTATTATTATCCTATAGTACATTCGGTGGGAATTATCCATTCTCAAACTAAAATTATCCAATCTCAATTAGGAAATTACGCTGGAAGATACTTGAAAGATCATCGAAATCTCAGAATGATTAACTTCTTAAAGCAAGGACATTAAATTACAGAAGGAAGAAATCAGAAAATGTGAGTAATCAGTTATTACTAACAACCTACAAGTGAAAATTATAGCGAAAATACTTTTATGCATCGTACAAGTGTTGCCTTACCTTTATGCAAGGTACATTTGAAAAGTTGCACATTTCGTTTTTGTTTCTGATACTAAACAAATTTTTAAGCTAATGGGATATTTAGGTTGCATCTCGTTTGCTTGCAGAATTGGGCAAGTAACTTCTCTGACGTAGAACTAGTCTGAAGCGAGTCATCTTTATTGTGTGTATTTCCCATTCCCTGAGTTTTTCCAAGATTTATTTTTACATTTTGCTACAGAACGACTCCCTCCTGGAATATCAAACAGGTCTTGCAACTGCAAACGATATTCACCATAAGCGCAAAAGACCGACATCTAGAAATATTATGCTGCATTCTATTCGTGTTCCTTCAATCTGCTTCCCGAGCTTTTACAGGGTCGGACTTACTGGAATGGAGTACATGCTAAACGTTAATAATATCTTATGTAATGTACCTTTGTGAGTTTCAATTTTCTTGCATGTATTTCCTCTGCCGGAACCCCGGACGAATTCATGAAAGCTGATCCAAAAATAGATTTAAAAAAAAATAATAATAAAAATATGAATTGGTTCCTGATTAGTTTTTATTTCTGAAATCCAAAGGCAGGTTTCTCTACAACTGATTCCAATTAGGAATGCATAAAATAAATACAAAACATGTTCTAGCCATAAGCAGAAATTGTTGAAGCGATGAATTTTCTTCAGAGAGTGCGCTGGCTGATTGCGTTTTACCACTCTTTAACTATGCAGCATATAATGTTTAACTTTCAGTGAGTGTAACCTTTCACAACGAATTTCATGAATAAAAGCGGTTACATTCTCCATCGCCTTAAAAACTCTTTATTGGGTAATGTTTTCTTGTTATAGAAAATGAGTAAAGCTAATCCATAGGGCACGAGACGGATTTGACCAGTCATAACTAACCATATAGTTTTGTAACCATCCACAGACTCTGCTTCTACTCGACCAATATAATATGTATCATGTGGTACAATATTGTAATTATAAGCTAATTTTGTAAAATGTTAATCGGTTAGATTTAAGCTGATCCTGTTGGTGGGGTTGTTTGGACTGTGCCAGTATGAGCCAGTTTATTCTGTATGGTACATTGCTCATCTATCAAGTAGTTACCAGTTTAATCTTCTTGTTATTTCTGTATGGGACATTTAATAGATGTACTTAAACAAGCTTTCTGAAGCCACAAACGAATCGATATAATTCCTGTTGACTTTTTATCTGCGTCATCTGCTGACAAATTAATCGTTCCTTTTATCTATGTTACAATATATTTTCAATATATATTTATGAAATATTTTCTCATATACGTTTTTCGTATTGCAGGTATTCGTTTACGATGTTCATGGATATGAGGCTGTGAAACGAAGACTAAGTGAGACAGGGTGGATTCGCTCCAGTTACATGGCCCAGCTGCCGTATCTGTTACCCCTGTGGGTCAAGCATATGGGGAAAGTAATGATTTTAAATTCAAGTCCACACACAACGCAAGCAATTCGAGAAGCGCTTACAATTCGCTTCCTCTTCTCCGTCTACCCGAATATTTTTAAAATGCACGATAACGCCGAATTAGTCCGTCGAATCGAGAAGTACCTGAATAATGAGTCGGACGGGCTTCTCGGTTTGGAACTCAAAACACTGGACGTTGTGTTTCGAGATGGCAATAAGAAGAAATGGTACGACGAATCTCTTCAGCAAACACTCCAGTTGTGGGAAATTAATCTTTAGGACCCACACAAAACAATTTAATATTTAAAAATCATGTAATGTTTAAATAATGATTACAAACACAAGACTCGACTCGTATTGTTGTTATAGTACAGATCAATATGTATGTAATTATCATATAAATAATCTCTTAGTTAAAATTGTATTATTAAATATTAAATGTTGTTAAATATGCCACACTATTTACTTATTGCTGGAAGAAAGCAAGCAAACTGTGTAATTGTGTATCAAAAAATTATATCAAATCAATCAGAGAAAAACTCTACAGCAGAAGGTTGCGTTCACCTAAATGCGCTACAAAATTAAATATTTTGTTAAATAAAACCTGTTAAATAAAATAAAATTGTTAAATAATTCATATTCAATGCCAAAGACTGTAGCTAATAATACATAAATCCTTGCAGTTGCAGTGGACATGCGTCACTAATTTCAGTTGGGCTATATGAAACACATCTTGCATGGAAAAATTAATAATAGTTGGTCAGTTAATAACAAATGCAATTCTCTATCATGTTGTTAGAAAGAGGTAGCACACTTTCTCTCTGTTCTTTTGCCTGACACTTGTCAGTTAATATTGACTTGCGAGGGAGTTGTGAAAAAATACGTCAATTCAAGCCACTGTAACCATTACATTTTTCATTCATCCTAACGCACAGGGTCCGCCAGGAAAACCATGGTGCATTTCCGAAACTAGGCTGCCAGCTTAGCGGTGAAATGATGGATAACAACGAATTTCAACATTATGAGGGAGGCTTCACAAAAGGATTTGATTTTTCTATGTAAAGCATAATACATAATATTGCCATTGCCACCATCGTGCATTAATTTGCAAAACCGTGACTGGCATACATTCAGACTAAAAGGCTATTACACACAATGTCGGGTTAAATCCACACACGGCATCGCTTAATCTCGTTCGTTTTGTATCCGCATCCTACGGTGAAAATGTTGTCTGAGTGCGTACATGCCAGTGTTCACACAGTTACGGAATCGCTGCTTCTTATTTCTTAAACGTCGAACGTAGCTGGCCGAATAAAGGTTCGGGAAATGGTTCGGTTACTAAAGTATTCCTAGTCGTACTCCGATGTCGTGACATACCCTGTGCACGGTATATTAGAGCATCTTGTGTGGTGCTAGGTGACGTCACCTTGTCACCGTCCTCCAGAAATACTCGTCTTCCTTCTTGTTGTTTTTATGCGGGGGATACCACGGTGGTATTATGTTGAAGGTGGATTGGAATTGTACGTGAAATGTAAACGGCGAAATATAGCTCATCTCCAAGAAACGAGTTTCCATCATCCTACTCACACAACACTACAATATTTGTTCCAAATACGTCGTCCAAGCACTTGTAAGGGAAAGAGTAAACATTTTTCCTCCTGAATCAAGTAAATCTTGCCTCATAAATGCGTATTTCACTACTGCAAAAGACCGTCTTTTCGTTTGCAGTAACTTTCAGTTTAGCTGTGTAGGAGAAAGGAAGCAGAAGCCATTATCCATAGCTAGGGAACCGCATTTATCGCGAGCAAGCCCAACAGTAGGCATCATATCTCTTCTCTCCTGAAGGACGAGCCTGCAAATCTTCGTGATTCCTCCGTCAGTTTGTAGAAATCGTAGAAATCGGACTCAGGAACAGGTGCGTTTCCAAAACGTTTCACTGAAAATAATTGGCAAGTAAAGGCTACGACAACATAAAGGGGGTTTTGTGGAACAGATTACCAAATTTGTACCTTCCTTTTTCGTGTCGCGTTCATTTATTTCTAAGCCAATGAGTATGGACTGGAACTCAATGAAGGTCAGTAAAAATTTCGATTCTGTTCTTTGAATAGTTCAAAAGCTATGGGCGTCGCATCAGGGTGTGGAGGGCATGTATTAAGATAATCATCAAAGACTGGGAGCGGTGAAAAATACATACCATCGATTTAATGGAAAATGAATATAATTATTCATATAAAATTTTCCATATGTGTACAAAAAATATTTCCTATATATCTAAACATAACCTTTGTTATTTTCCCTCATTCAACTAAGATAAAAGTCAGTCACAGTACCTTAAAGCAGTACACACAAGCAAACTTCATTTATTCATTTATATTTGAGTATTGCATTACAAGTAAGCCTGAACATTAAGAAAATCGGATGAGTACCAAATATCAATCGCCGCCGTACGTACAAGAAAAAATCCTATACGAATTTGAAGGCTTTGTAGCTGCTGTCTGCTCTGTCAAATTTCTTAAGCAGGCTCTAAATCGCCATTTGCCGAGAATCAGAGTTTAATGACATTACAATCCAATCCGAATAATTCGCAGTCACACAGTAATAAAATTAGCTACACAGAACTACCAACCACAGTCGGCTTTTTATTGCTTTTACCTTCAGATTCTCGCCCATCATCGTCTTCGATAGGTGATTTTTACTTTGTCAAAATTAGTAAGTATATTCTAAATGTAGTGTTTTATCACTGCTTTTATTCACCACAAGCAAACATATTGTATTCACTTGTTCAACAACTTACGTGTAACGTTGATCAAACATTACCTCAGAAAATTTCTCTTCAGTGCCCTAGTGGCGTTCAAATTGAAACCTTTGATCTACGTTTCACGCGAGAAACACAAGTTACGTGACTCATCTTCAATCAAACATCCTACCAACGAAAAAATTTGCCCGTTCGTTAAATTTCGTTAAATTCCTTAAATTTTGCAAGAAACTTCTGGTTACAAGTTCAAGTGATTTAACAAGAAAGTGGAAAGAAACCTTTAGTGATTGTGAGTAATTTTATTATTTCAATTTATTATTTTTTAATCATATTCATATTGAATTCTACATTGCTTAAATATTATAATGTAATTTTCAAAGCCGTACTTGGACTATCGGTTGTGCTTGTGTGACAATGTTCTAAAGCATCTGCATTACGTTTTCCCTACAAGACGCTACATATTGCACCTAATTTCATAGGTAAAATTCTGTCCAGGAAGTGCGACACCCTTACATAAAATTGTATTATCTTCCATTATACTCGTTGAGCAAGCATTCATGGTTCATTTCTTTCATTCCAAAGCTGGAAAAGTATCCTAAAATGATTACAAGAATACTAATTTTTGCCCAAACTTTTCATAGTTTTCTTGTAGTGACTTGTCACTTAAAAATAGTGCTTTTTATTAATTAGTACTTTTAATTTTAGTTTCCATATGGATACTATGTGAGCAGAGCATGTCATTTGTCATGAAAGAGGCTTGCGGTATAGGAAATAAACGTCAATTTCATTTCGATAGTAATTGCTGTTATATGAATATTTGCCCTTGTCCTATGTACTTAGTGAGGCGATATTTCTTTCTTAATTTTATGCCACATAGCTTTAAAACAGCTAAACGTTAAAGTTAAGACCGTATCGCTTGTCATATACATCATGAACCAATCTAGCACTACATTTAAAAGCATGAAGGCAAACTTTATTATATTAAGCTGTGGCCGTGTTCGGTCTTTGTTTTAAAGCTTAGCTTCCATCCTGAAAGTTTATAAAACTGTGTCAAGCGTCAACAACAATTACAGAGCTGGCATGCAGAAGAGCTGCCTATTGACTATGTTGGACAGAAATGGATGGATATATGAAAAGATATACCTATAAGTAAGATGGAATAATACACGTCGATATAATACCTATATGTCAGATGGATGCATGAATGAGTAAGAGAATAAACGTTGGCATCTCTAAACCTAAAGCATAACCTCTTTTCTTGCTCTTCTCTCTTTTACAGGCCACACAAACAATCTTTATAACACAAACAACATAATATTACCACGAGTGCTCACATTCAACATTACAGAGTACAATTACACACAAGTCGAATTCGTAAATGTCGTATAAATAAAAGAGAAGAGCGAGAGGTTATTTAGTGTGGAGATGCCAATATTTCGACATGTAAGAGTGTGGCATTTATGTCATTATATCTATTCATTTGTGTCCACGCACAGTCAGTACTCAGTACTTCTTCGTGCATGTTGTGTACGTGTATAATTCATAATACGTATAATTCCCCTGCCACTTTCTTCGTTGCTAAAAGCCCCCGCAAGAACTTTAACGAGATAATTTGCTTTTCACCGACTTTTACGCGAAAATATCTGAAGCACATTTAGTGACACTAATGTAGCTCTGCACACAAAAATCTGTGTAGTTCTTATCAACTTTGAGTCACACGGTAAATGTACGTTAATGTCTCCAATTCCTCTTTAAAGTGATTGTAAATCATCTCACAAATCATCGTAAACGAACTTTTTACACATTTCGATGCATGAATTTTATATTATTTCATATTTATTACAGCAATTATCATTACTAAGATTTAACCGGTTGGTTCAAATAAAGAAAAAAATGTTAGGCGTTATTTTCATTTATTGACATACAGGCATAATTTGTCAATCTGAAGACGTCGTCGAGGATTTCGTAAAGTTGTCCATCAGTTTCGGATCGGCATTCCATTGCACTTATTCTTCAGCAAGAACTCACGATAATTATAGACATAGAAGTATGTTGAGAAACGACCTGTGCTCGTGTTTGTCCCATCAAGTGGTATTACCCGAGTCGTTAAAGAGTTCGCCTATTCAGTGCTCCGTACAAGCCAGTGTCATTCATGTTTTGGCGCACCCCATTTTGTACGTATGGTAACGTCGGAGTGAACTATTTTTTTAAATTTAAGATTTTTTTAGCTAAATTATATTTCACTTGTTCTCGGGGAATATTCTAACCACTAGATTATAGCAAATTTTCAATTTCACGAAATTATTAATTTGATGAATTCTGTGCAACTTGTGCATGTGCCATTTTTTGTTCTGTTCTCCTTTTCTTCTTGTCGTATGTAACTTTCCACTGCACGCGTATCAAGTCACAATTTTCAGCGTGACAGTGATCTTTCGAAGCAAGTAGCGTTATTCTCGGAACTTTTTCTTGCAAGAATAAATTGTTCAGCTTTATTTGCTATTTGCAGCTTCCACATTGAGTCAAAGGCGAAGGCTGGTTTTCACTCTGCCGGCTAAAACTTCGTCTCCTCCAACCGTAGCTTTTCAAACCCCTCTCGGACCACTCCGTACTCCACTGAGATTGGTGAGACTACTCATTTGATTAAATTCATGGTTTGGCCATGTCAGAGTAAAAAGATATATATCTTCTTTCAGAAGTTTCGAATCCTCAAAGTCTAATTGAAAATTTTCACCATAGAACCAGCTTTTATATGTCACTCTAAGGCGGTTCTATCACACCAACTCCTGTGCCGCTTTAGTGGTTTCAGTCACTTCCCGATATTATTTTCAATTTAGTCAAATAACACAAGCTCTATTTCTAAGCCAAATTAGCTTTTCGTCACACATGGCTTCTGCTACTGGAAATGGCTCTAATACGGTAAATAAAATTGTTAGAAATTTCTATTAATTCTGGTTCACTGTTTAAATAATAATATTCCACAAATTTTTAGACCAATGGGTCATCTCATGCGACAAATAATTCGCTCGTCATGAACAGTAGCAGCAGCAGCACAAGCAGCCGTACTAGTAGTTCAAATGATGAACTAAATCATTTTGTTTCTGAAGAAGATGAATCTGTGGGATCACCAGCCCCAAACATGGATCTATATCTTCCCGATCTCATTATGGAAAGAGCTCGCAAAATGAACTGCTTCTTTCTAAATCGTAAGACAAGCCTCATAAGTATGCACGAATGTGCATGTTATGCACCATTGCAATCTCCAAGAAATGTACATGTAAATGTGACTCGCTATTTTCTCCTTGTCTGGAAATATGCGAAATATAGGAGAAAGACTTAACATGTGTAAGCCATTCATTATTGAGGATTACCAAGTTGGCCTGATTACGCCAGAGGTGCTCAGAGAAATTGAGAGATTCCCTCATGTCTTTGCGTGTGATGGGACTTCTGTCAGGTTGGACCATGCTTTGAATGATTACGCCTCCAGGTCTGAGGCGGTAGAGCATGTACTCAATGAGCTTCGCCGGAATGACGTTTTTGTCACTCTCCGTGGTTGGAGAGATGAGGTATTTTCATGCAATCCAAATTATTTCGGATAAAATATTGTATAATGTTTTTGATGATTAACAAACTTGAAATTTAATATTATTATCAGTGCTATGAAGTTAGTGTCGACATCACTCAACGTTCTCTTATGCGCATGGAACGTGCTGCCACATGTACGCATTCGTATTTTGCAATGTGTAATTTGTAAAGTAAAAATAATCTTGTACAAAAATTCATTATGAAATGACTTATTAAATTTTAAAGGCTTATTCGGCATCCGGCAATTTGGAGTCGATATTAACGGCTACGTCAATCATCCCGACCTAGGAATGTGCCTTTGGATGCAAAGGCGCTCTAAAACAAAGCCACGATGGGGTGGAAAACTCGATAACGTTGTAAGATTCAATTTCGTGGATATTGTTTAGTTTGCATTATTGGGGTACTCTAAATACATTATAATGTAATGACAAGGTTGGGGGAGGTCTTTCGGTTGGATTTACCGTTGAAGAGACTGCTCATAAGGAGGCGATGGAGGAGGCTGGCATTCCAAAATATATTTTAAAAAATCTTCAGCGTGTGGGCACTGTCACGTTAGTTTTTGGTTTCACAACCGCTTTAAGACACTTCAATTTTTTATATATGAATCAATTATTTTTTTTCGACTTTGAGGATGTTCATTAACATGTCAGGATGTTCATTAAGGTGATGTTGGTATTTCAGAATTTTTTTCGAGTCTGAACGAGGATTGTCGCCAAACACAGAGTTTGTGTATGACTTGGAGATTCCTGCTGATTTTATTCCAGAAAATCAGGACGGTGAAGTCGAGTCGTTTCACCTAGTCCCAATAAAGGTATTAACGCACTGGCCGAGTATAACATTTTATTGTAAATATTCACCTCAATAAAACGCTTGCACATCTTGTGACACAGGAGGTGTTGCCTATCGTTCTCTCCGATCAGTTCAAGACTACAAGCTTACCTGTTGTGTTGGACTTTCTTGTCCGACATGGATATATTGATACTGAAAGTGGTAAGTGAATCAAGTCAACTTTGTTTAGTTTCATGCAAGTTGGCCAGAAAGTAATTGATGTAATTGGTGCCTTTTATTGACGTCTAGATCCTGAGCTGCGACTGTTACCACAACTTCTTCACATTCCGCTTAATTATTTTTATAAGAGGACTGAGCCTGGGTCGGAGCAAACGCCTCCTTTTACTATGCAACCAATGATTCCTTGCAAAGCACCCCCACCAAACAATCGCTAGCTTAAATCTTTTTAAAATTCGGAAACAACAAATCACCTACCGAGAGATGCAAATTGCCAATACCTCGTACATTATCTAATGTGATTGTCGACAAAGAAACTGAGTCTAACCCACTTGCTACTTTGCATGCATTGTTGTCAATTCACGTCGGCATATTTTTGTATTAACGCTAGAGTCCAATTTTATCATGACTATTTATATTGAATACTATATATTTAATAACATGATCAAGCAAATTAATGCTACTGCTCTAGCCACATCGTTTAACTTTTATTGATATGTGATTCCAAACGTAAAATGGTAGATGGTATATTTCTATATCCTATACGACCATTATTTTATATTAGGAAAGATAAACATGTACTGCGTACTTTTTAAACTACTTACATATAGTATTTATTTATTATTATCTAATTGAAAATCTCTTGTCAACAGCACATCACTAATGAGAGAGATCTAATTGACCGATATAATTAACACTAATTAAATATAACACGTAATAGTTCCAAAGCATTTGTAAGATTTAAAATTTATCAAGTTTGAGAATACAATTGATGTACTTCACCAGTGTGTCCGTACTTAAGATCTATAAAATTCACAAATGATTAACCGATTTGTTATGTTACAGTCAACTTACTTATTTTATTCTGTGAACTGTTGACTGATCATTTGATATATGTACTAATTTTATGGTACTACTCGTAATAACCATAATGATACAGTATTCTGTAAGCAAGGAAATGAAATGATTGCTATCTACTTTTAAACGTGGTACTACCGACGAAAATGTAATGAATGATGATTTATGGAATAAAAGATTCATAATAATCGTACTAATAAAAAACAACAATACAGAGCAATTATGCCTCTTTTATTAATTGAAAGAAGAATTCAAATCCAAACAAATAAAATGTAACTTAATTACTAAACAAATCGTGAAAATTAGGATTCACTTTATCAACGAGTAGAATCTCATTTATACAACAATTAAAATTAAAAAACCGCATTTCCATCTTTTTATTATAATTCATCAGATTAAAAACTTAAGTGTCACTTAAGTAAACTTAAATGAAGAACTATACTTGAGATAAATTGGAAAAAGTAGTTGTAATAAATTTGATTATTTTATATTGTACTCATAATGCTAGATATCATAACTTATAACGTTTTTTTTCTACAATTAAAAATACTTGGGGTGAGAGTAAATCATTTATTTTGAAACTCTTATTCTAAAACTGAACATTTTAAAGTGTTTTTGATAAAATTCAGATTCAATAATTAAAATAATCTCATGTCTTTGTCAAGTCTTTAAAATAATAAGAATTATATTTTAGAACCAGTTTTGGTTGTCCTGCGTCTTGAGCATAAAAATACAGAAAAATGTTTTTTACACATTCCATACCGAAATCAGATAGAAACATTCTCGGTCCCCACGAAGACTTAGGTTGATTTGCCCTCTTTAGTAAGTTGGTCTTTTTCACTGCTATCGTCATCTTCCTCTTCCGAGTCTTCTTTAATCCTACTAATATCGCTGAGCAAGTGTACCTCCGAGTTATCCAGATCCGACTTTTCCTTCTCTTTGAATCCCAAAGATTTGGCCAATTTCCCAGTTAAACTTGTGGTTCCGCCGTGGGATGGCTCAGTAGGCTTTCTATTGTTCGCTGGCATGTCACACACGGACTTGTCCGCTACTTCCTTCCCCTCGTCCGAGAGATTGTCCGACTTCGGCTCTGAATGGAAACCCGCATCCGGGCTGGTTGTCGTAGAAGAGCCGTCTTCTGAGTCTGAGTCGTCGTCCGGGAAAGACATTTTTTTATCACATGAAACTGTCGCCAACTGACCCGTTTGCGGCGGAGCTGACACGGACAACTGGGTTGGTCTTTCTGCTCTTTTCTCGGGCTTAAAAAATTTTTCTCTGGCAGAAGCTATGTCGAGAACTCTACCGTGACTTGCGTCTGCTTGCTTTGGAATATCAACAGGTGCTGTGGGAACACCAAAAATGTCGTGCACGGTGGGTGGCTTCCTGTCACCTCTCATGGAAACGATTGTGGTCATATTCTCATCCAGCTCCGGGATGACGTCTTCGGCGACATTTCGTTGAACGTTCATTGCACTGCCTGCCCACCCAGTTGTACCTGTCGGCCACAATTACCACAGTAATTCAATTTTCTTTTCAAAACTACACATGTTTTTTGCAGCAAAGACAGTTATCTGGTTAATTACCAAAAGGTTTGGAAGACTTAAAAGCACATTACTTTCTCTGGTATAAATACATTTACAGTTTCAAAGAGTTACAAGGAAAGCCAGTGTAATAAGGGAAGAAAGCCACCGATGAGATGAATGAGTTATTTGCGATATCAAAAACATCCCTACAACCGTTGTTAATAGAATATCTGACTAACCCCAGGAAGCTAAACTTGGTGAAAATATTTATTGAAAGTAAAGCCTGCTCGTGGTAAATTCAACTGAATCACAGTTTCTAATTTTAAAAAGTACCTTGTCGTTTGGAAACATCAAAGTAAAACAACTACCTACTAAATTCGCGATCAAGTTAAAAGATATTACGTCAATGAATAGACTGCAATAGAAGCTCGTTTCTTTTGAGCACTTAATTTCGTAGAAGAACAACCTATCACGGCATTTGAAGCTCTCTTGCTGCTTGTTTGTTGTATGGCTGGCTCATAAACTGATTTAGGGGGCTGCTTTCACTCGTTCAAATTCAATGCAGAAATAAAAGATTAAAGCGGAATGAAACGCACATCGTACACATCAGACATCGTGATCACCAAGTCAGAGGCATGCTTTTCATGAGCCATTTTAATAATTCCAATCACAGAAAGAGAAACTTCATTCTCTCGATTCACTTTTCCCTTGCGTAAGTGTGTGTAACTTAAAGGGTTTCCCGTTCTTCGCCTCAACGAAGAACAAAAAGTTAGAAATTCGGTGTTGACTACCGCTCATCATGTTAGTCGGCGAAGTCTTACAGGTATAAAATCTATCATTTATGCTCCTTGCGGGCTCCATCCAGCCACAATCCAAAAATATGACATGAAGAATTTCATAGAGAAAAGGCAAGGACGTGGAAATATCTACACTTCGATTCCCGGACACTTGAAACGCCACTTTCTCTGCTTTCCCTTCTTGTCAGCAACGCCAGAACAGCATTCATCCTTTCAGTCAACTAAAATCTAGCTTTAAGTGCACACTCTTTTGTGGCTTCAAGATGTGTCGTGGTAGTACAAAAAATAAAAAACAGTAATTTCATCAAACAAGAGGAGGCGAAACGCGACAACGATTTTAATGCCGTACCAGCATTTAAAAAGAAAAAAAGAAAAGGTTTCAGCGGACATTTTTTGTTCGTTCGCAGAGTGTGTGAGAAGAGAAAACCATCTTACATTCGATCATTCATGTTTTCGTCCGTCTCTCTTGTCCCCGATTTTTCCTTTTAGCCTCAGAGTGTATGATGGAAGGAAATGGAAGTGCACTATTGTTGTACATTTTACGCTGATCTTACATCCGTAGTCTCCTCTTCTCTTCTATTATTGTGTTGTTTCTGTACACGTTTTGAAACGCCTCCTACCTCCAATATCTATTGCAGCGAAACCATTGTGCTAAGGCTTTTCGATATGGTTGTCGCTTCATTTCATTTAATGCTCGAACAAAAACGATCTCTAACTAGGTTTCGTTGGACATCACTGCACCCGAGTGTGTCGTTGTAATGTGAGATGACAAGGGAATGAAGAAAAAGGACACTTGGAAAAGAGTGAACGAGAAGAGAGAAAAGGAGGAAGGAGAGGAACCCCTTAATAAAATCTCCTCCTTGTAATATATAATGTTTGACATCGAAGATCAATAAAAGAAACCTGGTCGGCGATTCAGATTTTCGGAGCTGTTTGATTTGACGAAAAGGGCTATTTTCGACATTTCCTTTTTCAATATTGGATTCTAGAGTTATTCAAAGAGTGTTTAGACGGAGACAATCAGACGATAAAGATTACACGGTGAGGACGAGACAGAACGAGGTTAAAGAAAAGGTAGCAACTTTTTTCTCCGATACTTGAAAAGTTAAACAATGCGTTTTAAAAAGGCAAACACAATACTTTGGCTATCTACTATCGGAGGCATCACATTCACTGCAATCAAAATGCCTTTGTTTGAAAATCATTGATAAATTCGTGGAAGGGTTTTCAGTGAGGAATTGTTTATTTTTAAACTTTTGTAAAGTTACTCAATCGTTTTTTTTTCTCCCTGACATCTTTCTTTTCACTTTCGCCCTTTTGAGTAGCACAACTCATCGATTGGTAACTGCGAGGACATGCATATTATCGCTGGATTGGGGAAACGAGAGATTATTGAAGATCTTAATGGATCAGCTTGAAGCAAACTGATGATTCTTGTAATAGTGATGGAGTCGTTGTATAATCTGCGAAAATAGTGCGTAAATGAAAAGCTTGGCTTGACTCTTGTTTTTGGGGGCATGGATATCATCATGCATGAATGGGAGTGAATGAGGGAATTGGTGTGTGATATTAAGACCTAAATGCCTTTGTTTCATAGAAAAGTGTAATGTAGATATTTCACAAGCCATCCCATTATTTTACTACGAAGCTTGCACTGAATGTTGTCGTACGACAACAACTGCTTAATATTAGTAGGTACTTAACAAGATGCGCTTCTCTGCTCCAAGTGCATACTGGAGACACTCCAAATTAGTTTTGCATGGAAATTGCATTCTTCTTTTTAAACTCCAAAGTTTTAGGCTAAAATAACCCTCTATATATGCAGCATCCTCCTTATCGTCTTCTACTTCATAAAAGTTAATTGTTTACCAGTTTCTTTAAACTTTATTTTTGGAACTTTACTCTGAGCTTGAATGCTGAATGCAGAGTGGAAAGCTGAAAGTAAAGAGGAAGCAGTGAAGAAATGCAAAGCATTTTTTCTACAAAAATAGTTTTAAAAATGCTATCGTATTAAAGTTTATTAGGAATCTGTAGTTAAGCACGAAGACACTCCCAAAATCAGTATTGCTAAAGCCATAACGGAAAATGCGCTTGGTGAAGACATTTACGTTCAGGTCGTTTGTGAGTGCCATGCAAAAAATATGGCATAATATTTGTAATGGAGGCTTCGAGGCTGTAGTTTCTAATACCTTCAACAGGAGAATTGAGCTCTGCCGTTTTCTCTCCACGATCCCGTGAAAACATTCTTCGGAATACGGATGTAACGGAGCCAGCATGGCTTAGTCTCCCGCTGACGCTCTCTGCCAGTGTACTTTGGCTTGCCGTTGAACGGACAGATGCCGTTCTCTCGCGTCTCCCAACGATGCTTCCTCGCTTCGATGCAGCTACTGAAACGCGACGTCCAGGTTCCTGCAATGAGAAATACATGGCTCAGCTTATATCATTGTTTTGTCAGAAAGATACTAATCGCAAAGCAAACAACAATACAATGCCAATAATGCCACACAATCAGTGAAATTATTCAGAAAAAAAAACAAGAAAATCACAATTCTGATGTAAAAGCAAAGTATCAATGGCAAATCGCATGCAGATCACACAATATATTACACAGTGTAGACAGGCGAATCCGAATATTGCGGGCACGTGCTTGCCGGTAAAATTCTAACATCATGTACTTAATTTGTATTTAATGCATCATTATCTGTAACATTAAATGGAAATTGTTGTTGTTTGCTACCAACTCAGCTACACAAATTTTGGAGAAAGCCTACGGCCCGTAGGCTACAGGTCACAACATTATAAAACTTTTCAGTGAGATTTGATTCAGAAAACAGTTTCTGTCTTGCTTTTAAAAAATGGCCACAAGTAAAATTTAAAAATTATAATTTCTGTAACTGACTATAAAGTAAGGACGCGGCTAAAAATAGATTTCTATCTTTATAACTAAACTACCACAAAAATTCATGATTCGTATCACTAATAATTTAATTTAGCATAGAATTTTTTTTAGGTCCTTAGTAGTAAACATGCAACTTATTCATGCTTTTCAAAGATCCCATTACGGGGTTATCTTGCGTGCACCACTAATAAAAATGTTAATTTTGTATCTAGTGCTGCCTGGTAGATGGGGTCTCTGGAGATATGTTGAGGACATTAATGCGTTTTAGGCTGGTTTGTAATGCACCCAAAAGTACGTGCAACGTTTGTTCAAGTAGCGGATTTCTAGGAGAAAACGAGCAAAACATTTCATGCACATGCCGTCCAATAAGCATATAGTTTAGAAAAATTGACACAGGAAGAGGAATGCCGGGAGGATTTCGCAATAAAAGGAAGATGAATTACAGAGGAATGGTGTCGGCCTTGGTTTGGGGAAGAAAATGTTAGGAATAGCCCTCCATCAGCATCAGCGGAATCATCTTTATCATCATCGTCACCAAGCATAAATGTATCACGGACTATCACTGGATCATCCATCCTAACCGGAAAGCTGTGAACGGCTCTAGACAGTCGAGGATGACCTTTGTATAGTGGATTGTGTTGATGATGAAACTGCGATGTTTTGCCACTGTCTCCTGCCATTGAGAATCCCTTTTCTGAAGTTACGCATACTTTGAGTACCTAAATCATGCATCATATTTACATTATAATCTATATTAAAGTACAACAGTGAAATGTGTCATCGTCTAGCCTACATTTTCCATTTCACTCCTTTATTGTCATCTGCACAATTGTATTTTATGCTCGATGATCCCCAATGCTTCATCCTACTAGACGAAAATAGTTCCATGAATCCTAATAACTACTTCACTAAATCATTGTGACCCATGACAATCCGCATGAACGTGCAACTGAGTGTATTTTTGAAAATCGAGTGGCCTTTAAACTACAGACACTATCAAGGATTTCTGGTTTTGGCGATGATGAAACGTAGGAGAACAAGACGTAGAGATCTATAGATCCCAAATCTGTCCACCCTAAAGTACGGCGTTTGGATAGAGAACCGAAGTTGTCATCTTATTATTAATACAGGACGTGTAGCACATTTTATTATTCTACAGTCTAGGTTAGTAAGGCACTTACACCAGATTCCGACATGTGAAAGATGGATTTGACAGAAGGTGGAGATACAATCTCTCCGTCATCCTTCGAGACGTGAATGTTCGCCGTTGAGGGACATGGAGGTTCTTCTCGGTAGATCTCTGACGCGACTGTGTGCGGCAGCTCTGTCGGAACAACTTCATCCCAAAACTGGTCCCTCAATAACTCTGGATGGTTATTATGCATCTCGTCAACAATCACGTATGATACCTACATAATATGTATAAAATATTAAATCGAAAAAAGTTTCTTTCATGCGAAAAGAAAACGTTTTATACGATATAAATCTTTCACTCTACTTATTTCACTCCACTCTGAATGTCATGAAAACTTGGAAAACATATCAAAGGATAACCCACGTAGGCATGAAAAAATCATTCTTTCTTTTGCTTTCACTTTTCCTTTTTTACCTGTAAGTTTCGGTCAACCATCCAATTTAGCTCGAAATCGTCATCATCATCGCCGAAAGGATTTACGAGTGATTCAGCCACTTTCAACCATCCCATGTAGAAGAAAAACTGGAAAGAGAAGAGATATTTTTTGTTGTTACATCCAACTTATTTTCTACAAAAGTAGATGCAAGGACAAGTTATTGCTTCACGATATTTCTAATCCAGCTACTCCGCTGCCTTCTATAACGACCTTTATGAAATTCTTGTTGACAGAGGATTCAATGAATGAGTTTTTTATTTAATATACAGACCTCTGTGTGCACTAAAACGGAATACCTGCACGTACAAATGGTGTACTTACAACACACTTCCCACTGCGAAGCTAAGAAAAAGTTGAGACAAGTTGTCTATTTCTTGCCATTTGTGCAAAGCATTGTAGTAGCCACATATACCAACGCAACCCTGTTGACAGTCGACATGTTACAAAAATATACCTACCTCACAGTCGGAACTCATAACGAACTCAATTAATTTGTGTATCATGAAAGAAATAATGATTTCTAACGATGTCGTAAGTATTATGACTGTTTCATAAATCAACTCATATAAAGCAAATAAAAGCCACGTGAACCGGACCGATGAGAAAAACAATGGGAGAAAGTCTTAAAAGTCTTAGGTATGCATTTTTCCTTGGATGTGCAACACGAGCCTGTCTTAGGTTGGTATAATAAAAGTTTAACCAGTGAACGATTTTTGTGTGGCCATAGAAAAACGAACTATTCAACCATACAACGGTATTTGATCATAAAAATAAAACTTTCTCAAACTTTCAATGTCTGCTTTTTTATGGGGAGAGCTTTCATCTTGAAGCTGACTCATCAATTTATGTTGAATGATGAGGGCAAATCTCAAACAGTGTTTATTACCGTACACAGCAGAAAGAGTAACAAGAAGAAACGTATTATAAAGGTCACAATGTACGGTGCCTCTCATGCAAACCTCCAAGTCTGGTCTGGTTGAACTTCTGATGATAAAAAAGTAATTCTAACTGACAGAGTGAGAACCTGCACCTTCGACTTTTGGTGTTCATCAGTAAAGAGTATTAATAACAGACGGGAGCAATAAATGAAAGATGAAAAGCCTTTAAGTTGCTTTCTAAAAAAATGAATCATGGTAAGAAGGATGGGTGTAAGAGGCAGAAAGAGAATCGATGCCCAATTTTCTCCTAATTTATTCCAGTTACTCCAGCTAGAGGCTAGGAGATTTTACTCACTCATTCACTTTCACATACACTCCATTATAATTAACTACCAACTCTTCCTTTCATGTAAATTTTTTTCTTTTCTGCTTTTCCTTCTATTACGTCATTTTATCAGGCCAGAAAATCCCATTTTCTTACTGAATTGTAACGAACTTCTGTTTTAATAAAGATGACCCTACACATACAATAAACCCAATCCAACAACCACGATTCTACTAGTACCGAAGTAACTTGAAATTGAGAAAGGGTTGATTTGCGACTCTGTGCAAAGAAAGTGATGCATTACATGTTGCTTTAAACTAAATCGTTACGTTTACGAGCACATCAACATTCTATTTAGATTTAGTAAAATCAGGATTGCATAGTACTCATGGCTTTACATACAAAACAAAACGATGAAATGAGTTTGATCAAAAAGTTGTCCAATAAAGAAACAAGCACATGCAAAAGACTGTAATAGACCACTTTAAGAATGATCATTATTATAAAGAAACGAAAAGATAGCATGACACGTGTACCTCTCACATTAGCATGAGAATTGACTCTTTAAAGGGACTGCCTAAGTAGGCATACATTCACAGCAGGATTCCCAAAACTTTCTTCACTTGCCTTTTTGCCTCTTATCTGCATCCGTTACACACAAGTATTACAAAGAAGAAACTAGCGAAGTAAACATTTAAAAATTAGCGAACATGGAAAAGCAGTATAAAGACTAATAATACGAGATTGTTAGTGAAAAATGTACATGCATAATGCTTGGTAAATCAAATGTTTCTTTTATTACGCTATTATTGTTAATTTATACGAGAAAACTTTGATCACGGATATGGACAGAGATTGATATGTAGACTTTTTATAATACTATCTATTTATCTATTTTTTATTACAATGAGGAATTTCAACGAAAGTAGGTAAAAATTATTCGAAAGATACTACAGTCGAAACGTCACCCTGAAGTGGGGGGAGAAGTGTAATGGGCCATATTACGGTAACAATGGTACAATGTTACGGTACAATGTTAAATTAAGTGACGAAGGGGAGGGTGCAAAATAAAATGGCTAAAAAGGAACGTCATTAATGTAGGGTCCCAAACGTTTAGATTTATTTAATACTGCACTGGTATGTCGAAACCTATCTAAACTATTTTTATCAGATCCCTTTTAAAAATATTTTTTATTTGAGAATTCATAAAAACGTAAAGTTGCGATTCAAGTTGAAATGGTTACTGCTTTCCGAATAGCAGCATTTCTGCTTTATAATTGATGATACATTTTCCCTTGCTTACTGTAACGTACCAAGCAAACTGAGATATTGAGAATGTAATATAAAATATTGATAATGTACGTAAACGTGGATATTTTATTCAGTTGATATTCATCCAAAAGTTTTGGGCCACAAAACCCTGTTGTTATTCAAAATGCCCCATGAGCAAAAGCATACTGCATACTCAATTCCAGACTGGCTACTGAAACGTGTCTGTGGGTAGATTTGAATAGATTGGACTATGGGACAAAAGGAAAGTCAATATTTAAATGGAACATTGGAGCATTCTCAATGCATGTACAATTCTTTAAAATTGAAGACCAAGTGGAACAGATGGGAAAGATGCAGTCGTGGTTGTAGAGATGTGCGCTTTCACTGACAAAAATAAGACGTACTTCTCTGTATTGTAAAGTTCAGAGTCAGACACTCGATCACAAAGCGTAGGAAAATCTTTCCTTTTCCTTTCTTAGGAAACAATTTAAGAATAATGGGGCAGGTTTTTTCATCATGAAACCGTAGATGAAACCGTACAATGATAAAAAGCAAAAGCAACAACATTATGCAAATTACAGATAAAAATAGAACAAGAAATTTCATTTAGGAAATGAAAAAGCGAGGACTAGAAAAATGTTTTTCATATGCCAAAAAGAAGTAGAGATCTGCCCGTCTCGTAGCATGATCAAATTCGATTCCATAAATTTAATAAGTGGAAAATGATAAAGACAAGTCCGTTTACATGGACCAGGCAGAGAGACTGATTTACCTGTAGAGTAGTAAAGATGGGGAAGATCAGGTCAAGTTCATCCTTCTCCGCTTTCGCTTCTCTGACCAAGGTTTCCGGCTTAAGCCACTGTCGTCCCATTACACACGCCAGAAAGTAGGAGTAGACTGCGAGCGTAACAACCTGGGGAGTGTAAATAATTGTTTTCTTGAGCAATCATCTTCATCAACGCTAAACTAATTGCGAAACAGCCTGGTATAAGCAGCTTAATAAAACAATCAGTTCATCCTACGCACACGTGCCCAATTAACCATTTTCACTCTACCTAACCTACCTGTGTGTACACTAGTGGCACAGAAATCCAATCATAACTGATCAGAATTCCGCATCCGGATCGAAACTTATTAAGTTCATCCAAGATTGTCTTTACAGCAAAGTCGTCTCGAATCTTGCCTTCTTTTCTCGCCCTTGTCACAATAGTTGCAGCCCAAACTATTCAGAAATTGAATAAATGTTATTGTTAGAATTATATTGATGGCTAAGAGTGGACGTTTTGAACTTAATTCAAAGTTATTTAAATTCGCTTCCATACACTTGATTGAACAAAAGACTTTTATTATGGTGGAATAGCAAATGACATTACAATTAGACTTGCATTCTTTTCTTATAACCAACGGGTAAACGAGAAGCTTTCATTACTTACCGACAGGGAGCCATTGTTTGGAGTAGCCAGGAACACTTCTGTTTAGTTCTTCAATTATTTCTTTTTCATTTTCCAGCAGTAAACCTGCAACGTAGTATTTCCAAAACTCAAGAGACCAGCAGAAAAAAATGAGCAGAAAAATGCCCATAATTATTTTCGACATTTTGGACACGAACAAACTATTCGCACTTATAACGAACCTGCCTCGATCAGATGATCCAAAGTTGGGAAGCGTTTCTTTACTCGTGGACTAATCAACGTGAAGGCCATTGTGAGTGAGAGGCAGCAATATCTCATGATTGTACGTCTCATCACTCTCCCTTTCTCCTCCTGAAAGCACATTATGGAAAAAAGGAAATCAAACAATTCGTGGTGCTGTGGTCATTATGAACTCTGCCAAGTAAAGCACAACACAAATCTAAATCTTTCAGCAAGATTAAACAGCAATGAGTGTGTCTGTGGTCATTTCTACTTATCTCCTCATTTTCAACTTTTCTTTCCTCGGTCGGAACGCCACAAAGCATTATTTATGACAGAAGCCTGCACTGAATTTTAATTGAATAGTGACTAAAACCAGACAAAACTACACTGCTCTCTCACCACCTCAAACAGAACTCAGGCCTTAATTTCCCTTTCCTCTGGTTGTACGCTGGTTGCGAACGTTTTTAAAATTGAGATTATGAGAAATTCTGAGTACTCAACCTTAAACCTGCCGAACCACTTTTAAATTTAATGCATCAATGTATGAAACCACCTATGGACAAAGGTTGTCTTGTTTCCACACAAAGATGCATAAACCAATTTACTAACCCTGTTTTTCGCCAATTTTCATTTATTTAATTAAATTATTTTCTTTCATCTAAATTGCTCTCGGTGCAGAATTCGAAATGGAAAACGACAGAAATTGGGAGTGCTCTACATCCACTTTTACATTGTTTCTGTATTAGTAATCAAATTGTCATTATCCATCATCACTCGGAGAACTAAAAATAACGCTGGCTTTGCTTTTTATATACAATCGTGGCTTGGTTTCTCTTATTGATTCGTTGGACAAACATATTCTTACTCTTGATGAACTCGAAAGCAGCTCTTGAAAATAAAATACATTTCTACCAGGACGAACACGTTGGTTACCATTTACTAGTTAAAATCCCACAGACAAAGTAACCTGTCTACAGCTTTAGCATCAAAATAGCCAATAATGATTATACGCTTTTGTTGTCATCGAGGTATTGTGTTGTTGCGAGATGGAGAATTGGATAGACGGTTGTCGAAATAAGAAACGACTCTTTCTTTTTGAAAGAAAATAACAAGGAACGATGAATAACGCATGGAACGTTATTCATACAATTATAGAGCATCCCTGAATACAATAAGGAAATAGTGTTACATGGAAGTCTAGCAGTAACGGCAAGAACAGATACAACATCAGAGTGCGCGCCTGTGTTGGAGATTTCTCTATTCAGTGTTTGCCTTGCTACGACAAACAACACACAATGCGAATTGTTGGGGGGGAAATCAGAACCCTGTTATATTTTTAACGGAGTAATGCCTTGGAGCAAACTAGCCTGAGTTACGTGGCGGAACAAGCCGAAAATATATTTAAGTTGTGTAATACAAAAGTACATAGAAAATAACACTAAGAAATCCAGTGGAAGAGTAAAAAAGGGGCGATGAAATGAACCAAGGAGCATGAAAAATAGGACTGGATGATGAGGACGGGTGAAAGAGAAGTTGAAAGGAAATGAAGGGAACCATTTTACCTTTCTCCTTGTCTTTTTTTTCTTTTTCTTTCCGTCTTCTCTCTCCATTTCTTTCTTTATTCTCGCTCATCCTCTTCACATGTTTCTTTTTTCGAGTGAAAAGCTTGGCTTTAGTTTCGTATGTCTGAGTTGAGTGAGTGGCTTCTCGTTTGCGTTATGTATTAATACGGATTTATAACGAAGATATTGAAGGGAAAGTTGTACTGTTTTCTATCATGAATATTGGGTCTAGTGAATACAGGAGAAAACTAGAAAAGATTTGCAGGCCAACATGAATAATGGTAATATACTTGAATCGATGCATAGTTCGTGTCGAAAAATGCTGTGAACAACATCTGGTTCACTTGGTAGTTATTGGGTACGTACAGTGCAGGGCAAGGGCTCCCTTCCCATTACTACAATTCGTGGTCCTAGATTCTGCTAGTTTTTTGCTATGTTTGCATCAAAAGCGTTGACAAGAAACGGGTCCAGCCGTTCAACCGAAATGGATCAAAGTTAAAGTTAGTAATATGCCCAGTGCATTATTCCCGCTTTACTTTCCCATTTCATCCTTTGTTTGCGCACACTGAAGGAAACATCTGAATGTCTAATATATTGAATTGTGAGCGGGGCGCATTGAAGAGGGCATGACGAAAAATGTGTTTTCTCCTGTAATTTATATCAGCTCAGGCGATTCTTGCGGATTCGTTTGCGGGACTGTCGCCCCTGATTATTATTTTTTCTCTTTCCTTTCTACTCACTTTCACCACAACGAAACCCAGAAGAGGCGGTGGTGGTGGCAGACTTGTTTGTCCGCTTTTGTGTAAATGTTGACCGTTTTCCTGTATTCTCTGCTTTCAATCTTTTTGTCATGCCTGTATTTGCTACAAAATCAGAATTTATAAAGGACGCATTTTCTATTTCCTGCGCATATTATTTTATCCTTGTCAATCTTTTGTTTACTTTCTGCAGATGAAATGTTTTGAAGCGCAATTTTGTTTAAATTTTATACTTTCGCGATATGTACATATGCATTCCCTTGATATGATAACATAACGCCGGTTGTAAAGCTCATTATGTTTTATCGTTACTTTTTCGGCTGTGACAAACTAATAAAGACGGAGAAAATGAGTGGGAACAATGAACTAAACATTACTTAGTCCGCACAAGCTCCCTCCGTTCCATATTCTTGTATTTTTTTCTCTCTTTTTCCATCTAATTGTTATTGGGTTCGTTCTCCATTTTCTTCTTAAATTTTCAAAGGCAGTTGCTCAGCCATCCACGAATTCCCTGCTCTTCATTCTGCTTCAAACTATTTTGTGTACGTGTGCAATTCAGTCCCAGAGCTTCTCTCTTTAAGTTAACTCATGGAATATTTTCTGATGATAAAATGAGCATGAGCATGAAAATAATAATAATAGTAATACGTGAAGAATAGAAAAATGGGAGAATTTCAACAACATTTCTGCTAAATAATATTTTTCCTCTTAGTTCTTTTGAGGAGTATCCTGTCGATTTTTTCTTTCTAGAGTATTCACTCATTGGAGCAAGTGGGGGTATTGTATAAAATAGTGTAGAGCACATTTATTGAAACTTGAGACTACAAAGTGTGAATGAGATTAAGATGTTGAGGGAAATTAGGACTGTAAAGTTCTTCTTCTGAAGAGAGTCGTCTCCGTTTGAGTAGTTTTTTCCTTTTCCCTCAAGTAGGTTAAAAACTGAGAAGCGTAAGGAAATTATCAAGACACCGGCTAAATAGATTCAAGCAGCATTCCTTGATAAGCACACACTTGTTCCAGTGGAGGAGGTCAAATTTATGCTGAGTTTAAGGACTAAATGTACATTTATAAACACAAAAGTTACTTTTCTTATATCAAGTCTAAATGATAGCATAGAGACGTATGTAAGCTGTAGAGCAACTTGTTTTCTTCAAGTCCCAAATTGCCTTCGTTTTTACACTGCCGTCCCGTACCGGAGAGTGTCCCCTTGTGCTTCTCGGTCTTTTCACAACTTGCCTTGTAATTCACTGCTGAAATAATTTTTGCGAGGTTTGTTCACTACATTTTTGACACAGTGTGTAAATATGTATAATAATAGGGTAGGTCGCTTTTACTATATGTGCGTGAATCAGCTTCCACTCGTTTCTCTCTTCATCATGAGGGCAAGATACTGAGGAAGCCAACATGAAAATTAGTTCCAAGTTCTGTACTATAACTGTGTAACTACAGGCGGGCGCCGCAATTCTCTGTCAAAGCAGTTAGCATAGTTGATGAAGGAAAATACTTTCGAGACTCCTGGAGTAGTTCTCTACGCTGGAGTGCCAAGTGTAGTACTTCCAGTGTAGATTTTATAACTGCCCCACTCGATCGTCATCACGATCATTGTCATCATCATTAGGGCGTACCATAACATAACGGCAGCACAGCATTAAATCTTTTTCGTAGTCATTATCAGCTGTTTTCATTAACACAACTACATTCACACATTCAAAACGGACCAATAACATTTTAATTAATTCACAAAGGACAATGCAACTGCGGACTCAACCGAGAAAATTGGAGAGATTGGGGCTTTGGGAATTACAGTATTGTGCTGCCTGCAAACTTTTCTCATGCCCTTTGTTGTTCAACTTAATGACCGCACAAAGCTCTGCCCATTATTGGAACGTCCACCTGTAGCGTGATTTACGGTCTCACTTGGATACAAGTCGGTTAGTAAGTGGGTAACGTTCAAATTTGTTTGCTCGTAGAGACTGTTCCCTCTGAAGGGCATGCAAATTGCTTTTAATTTTCAAGCCATTGAAAACATCAAAGAAAAGCCATCATGAAATTGGTCAAGTGTTGACCTTCCATTCACCGTACATGGCCACATTGTTTTCTATAACAACATTTCCTGCAGTTAATTGCCGTGCCCGGTAACTCCAACCGACTTTGAATAGACAAAGCTATACATAGGTACGCTGAAATTGCACGATCCAGGCATTCAACCGGCTCTATCTCTCCGTTGTTACAACTTAAAAACCATGTGGCAGTGGCACATAGTCGTAAATTAATTTATTTCGCCCTTTACATAAAAGGTTGTACATTATTAAAGCGAAAAGAAATTTGTTCTGGAGATTCTTTTTATGCGGGGTAGAAATTCGAGAAAGTCAAAACTTGAAAGTGGGAGTACAGCGTTGAATACAAATGCCTTTGATGTTGCATCGTCGAGTATGAATTGTACGCTGGTGTATCCAAAACATTAAACCATATGCCAGTAAAATATAGCTATGGAGATTTGCTAGGGTTGTTGGCGTGCTGGAAGCTAAAAGGAGTCAATCTCAAAAAGCACACGAGCCGAGTCCTTTTCTTCCTCCACATTCCAAGAAGGGCTCAATATTTTCAGCTCTATTCCAGAAAGCACTTTCGCTATTGTGTGTACTAATCTTTCGTGCCTTGTTATTTTATTTTTTAGTAGATTGAAATTGAATTGATGAGATCGTGTTCATTAAATAAAGAGCAGCGTCGCAACTGGAGCGGTATATTTTTATGTACGTTTTTACAAAATTAAAATGTGAAGAAAATACCTGTCCCTGAATGTAAGCACTGACGAAAACGGCGATCGAGTCCGGCCATGGAATGGATTTATATTGATCCCACCACCTCCCCACCACAATCGACACATAAAAGCCAAGCACGAATGACACTGGTATTAAATTCCCATATTTCTCGCAGTACCGTACGATCTGCTCGAACACTCTAGAGAAAATATTAAGAAAAGAACATTCCTCCATTAAGCTTAAGATAAGATAAACATCAATGGAAAACTTATTAAAGTTAAAAGTATCGGATACAAATTGCTATCTTGCTTCTTTCCTGATCAAACTTCTCACTATAAAAACAATGCACAAGAGAATCATGCAACAACAGTCAGGCAAACACTTGAGTAAACTCGCTGTGTCCAATCCGTTCGAATTTTGTTGAGTAAGAGAAATCGCAACTTCACTTTTTGTCTCTTCACAATTCTACTTGAGAAGTACGATTTCACTTTGGAATTTTTATCAGAATCTAGGTAGGAACGAAGGTCTCACCGAAATACACTCCTTTCTTTCTTTCATGCAACTTCTTGTTTTAACTAAAGACCTTCAGTAGGGTACTTGGAAGACAGACAGCAGACGAGATTGCTGTAGGATAAATGTAAAGAAAAGAAAAGAAAAGGGAGAAACGCAGGCAAAGACGACCTCTTGATTTTTTCTACTTCCTCAATTCTCTCTCACTCAAACTAAGATTCTGCTGCTCCGTCACCAATCTGACAAGAAAAAAACCATGGGTTTTTTCGCAAGAGAAAAAGTTTCAAACTGATACAGGCAGCGAGAGAAAGTGAACAACTGTGCAGCAGTGGTTCAATGGTAGGAAACTACGAAACCCTTCGGCCTTTTAACTTTCAGTTCAAAAGTGTTTACAACAACATGACATGGTGCACAGAGGATTTTTTGGTTTAGTGGCCATTTATTTTTTTGGTTGTTGATAATAAAAAGTTGTTTCGCTCTTCTAAAATGAATGGAAACATAGAAAGGGTGACAAAGATTCACAAGAAGCTAGCTTCTGCATCGGGTCAGGGTGGAAATTGGAGATGGTTTACTTATTTTTGCTAATCTCATTTATTTAACCTTGTTGGGGAAACGTAAATCAAAATACTTAAATTTTGATCGGGGATACCGTCAAAATTGAAAACAATTAAGATTTTAACATCCCCAAGGCGATTGTTAATTTGTCCAGAGACAAAATGAAGCACAAATATTACGTATCCAATGACTTTAATGGGATAACCTGCTGATGTACCATGGGTGGTGCTTATAACCAGAAAAGAAAATTTCTAATACAATAATGAAGAACGTCAAAGGTTCAAATTTGTGCTGCAAAAGCATTTATTATGTATTTTGCTTAAAAACAACATTTCTCAACTTTACTTAAAATAGAGATCCAAATATTAACTTTCTGTGTTAATTTTGCCATGCATTAAGAAAGTAAAATGATGTGAACGTACACATGAGCTGCAAAGCTTTTCTAGGAATTATTTGTTCTTGACCAACCCGAACATGCTAAACTTCACTTCCATCCAAGATGGAAAAAAAATCCAATTTTAAGGAAAATGATTAATATGTGCTGCAAATTTCGTGGAAGTTACTGCTTGTTTACGATAACACAGCATCACAGAAAAATTAACGGAAAATTGAAACACAATACCGTCATTTAAATATGCTGGTCTGACGCAAGTACATTTTCTGGGAAATGAAACTTTTTATTGTTTATTTTCAACCTAACATTTCCTCCCAAATTACCGTAAGTTTAAAGCATACTTGCTAGATCAGGGCCCAGTGGCCTTGAAATCGCTTTTAGCCAGTTAACATTAGAACAAGACATCTGATTTGCTGGTTCTTTTTCCCATAGGGAACCACTTCGTACAAGCTCAAACTGAAGTAGCGGATTTGGTTTATTAGCAGAGCTGCTTTTGCAGACGTCAACGTCAAACTTTATTTATGTTGTCCATTTATGTTTTGACGAGGTTACTAGCCTAGCTGAGGATCTTCTAGTTTTGCACTGAATATGTCACATCAATTTCCCTACACTCCCTCACTCTATAAAAAGAGGCAAAGCATCATTTTTGGAGAAAGCAGGAAATTGCATTACGCAATTTCATTCTTGTCATGATTCATTATGAAAATAATCTAACATGCATATTACGGCTTTTAGCTTCACCTGAAATGCTCCATGATTACATAGCACACAAAGAGGGACACGAAATGCTTCTTTGTCTTTGCGCAACGTCTAAAACAAATGAGATGACCATGAAGCATGGTGTGACCCCTATACAAAATGTAAGTGTGATGATCAAAATCAAAATGCTCGGTGTGATTTCTCGATTTTTGGACAGTCAGAGAAGTGAGTAGAATGGCTATGAAAATGAATTTATCTTTTTATGGTATGTGGTTTTTTTGGAATAACAATGTTCCGAGTTGCAAAAGTTTCACTTGCTTTGGCATGTTCACAACGCGAATTATGCGTTATATTGCTTGCATTATAGCACGTCCACATCGCAGTTTATATTACTGCAAATAGGGGATATTTGGAGTAAAACAGCGTCAAAGACTTACGACATGTACCTAAAAAAAAAGGCCTCTTTTTATGTCGCGGCAGTGGAACGAGTTTGCTTTTTCTCGACATCTTCTCTTCCTGTTGTACGCTACGCTTATTTCTTTCTGCCAGCTCTATTTTATGAAGGGAGCGGAAGACGAAACGAAACTATTGTTTGCAGTCATTTCCTTCAAGTATTCATAGTGCGTTAAGGCTGCCTAGTGCTTCATGTCTACCATGTGAAAACGATAAGAATTTGATTTAGCTTTCCTGCCTTTTCATGTTCTTTTCATGCCTTTTGTTTAATACACGTGCATTGTGTTTAAAAACAAACAGAACTTTCCCTTTCATCTAAAAGGAAATACGTACTCCCAGCAGGAGCTTAAATTACACGGTACATTGCCAGTCAAATCTTATTGATATATATTCAACGTACATCATATTGATGGAACAGATAACGATGCTCTGCAAGTGGACTCTTTCAATCAAATGGTCTGATGTTTATACTACATTGTGGAAAATGTTGCAGAAAATTTAAACTGTTTTCTTTTTTGTTTCACTTACAACTGTTGTTCCGGCGTGAGGAAAAATCGATACAGAATGCTCAGGGAAAAGTATGTGCCAAGAAAGAGAAACAAGTCAGGCCAGACTAATTTGTAAATGCTTCCTCGCCACCTGAAATATAAAAAAAGAAAGCATGAATTACGTGCTCACTTTATCAAATTAACTATACGCCGTTGGTAAACGGTTAGTTTAAAATCTGGAAGCCTACGTGCAATTATTTCCGCTTTACTCTACACACAGCTGCCACGTATTGCGAAACCATACACTTTTCATACTTATCACATGCACAAAAAATCATTACCAAACCTTACCTTTGAAGTTACCATTTTAAGCTTACATTGCTTTCGAAGAAGCTAACATCGAGCAGTCTATGTTTTCCCTTTTTTATACCACAGGGTGAGGTTCATGAATCATTCCTATTATACACCTCTACCCTTTCTGCATTCAATTAGACTGAACGATAATCAATTATACATTGGGAAAAGAAAGTGACACAAAATCAATTTACTCTTGCCTCATAGCTCATATCAAAAAAGGCATTAAAGATGTAAGGGCATCGTGAAAATAATTTGAAGTTTATTAGGTATTGTCGATAGTTTTTACAAAATGAACACTACGATATAAATCTTATTGTTGTTATAGATTGTTGGCGCACATAAATAAGAATATTAAAATTGGTGGGGTCAACCTTAGATGACTATAGTATCTGTGAAACCTGTAAAGAGGCATTAGGAGATAATAATTCATTGTGGCCTTGCCGGCTACCTGATAGAGCCAATTTAGCAGTCCCGTAAATTACAAAAACAAACCCATATACCTTTACGCAAAAGTGCTGACACACCTCAAATATCGAATAACTGATCAAGCGGCATTTTCAGTTTTCCGTTTCTCGAGCTCAGCTAAAAATGACTGACGAAGGTCTTAGGTTCTATTTTCATAACGCATGCAAAAATCCTCTTCCAGCCTTTTACCTTTACATAACTTAGCGCAGAGGAGAAACACGAAAACTGAAATAAATAACCTCATTTTGATTCCGCCATATTATTTCGTCAGAGATTGTCCCAAAATGCATTTTCCGACCTTTTACCAAATAAAAATATGAAGGGATTTCACGTTGGGGAGTTTAGTCACTTTCGCACACGTGGAAACGAAATAAGATAGAATAAGCTGTGATTGAATGAACTCCTTGAATGCATTTTTACATAAATGAAAACGCCACGAGAGAGCTGACACAAGAGTGGAAGATATTTGACTGAAAAATACGTCAGTTGATGAATATTAAATAGTTGCGTATAACTTTATAGCGTGTGTCTGATAATGTCGTGTAAACGAGTATATATGACGATTTTGACCTTGGCTGGTGCCCTGCAGTTATTACACGACACTTTACCAAGTTACCAGAAAAGTTTCATAACTGAATAAAGTACTTACGATTAGGTATGCAATTTTAAAATAAGCCTGAAGTGAAAAAGTAGTAGGATCAGTCTACCAATATGTACATATGTAGGTAGGTACTTTACCGAGCTAGGTGGGTTGATTATCGAACATTATTAAGTGGTCAGTTAGGTACACCGCTGCTCTACACCACTCTTCAATAAGGTTATTACGAAGTTATAAAAGCAAATAGAAGAAAGGCCTTCATCGATTTTTATGGAATAATATGATGAGAGTACCATATGGGTGGTGCGTACGTAACCAGAAAAAAGGGGATTCCCAAACGTGTGATCAGTGATCTTTTATTGGAGAGCCGGTCGTACATCACTTTTACTATGAGACTTTGATTTCATTTTTCCTGCACGACGGATATAAGGAAACTGTCCACGGTCCATGTCTTTGATTAAGAAGAAAAAAGTGGCTCTTTTCACTTTTAATGAAATGGACGAAGGATAAACTAATCCTCGTCTCCAGGAAGACGTGTATTCATGTTGTACGCCATACGAAAAGTGTTTTGAAAGCAGCACGTTTCAGTATTTCGAGGACTGAGGTAGCTATGATATTTTTTTTGCGCGCACACTGATTCTAACGATTTCCACTTCAGCCACGATGTGCTCAACTTTGTTTCTTTTTGCTATATGCAGTGCATAGGAATAATGGACCATTAACTTGTCAAGTGCTATAATTTTTCTTGATTGGAGCCGCCTGCTTTTTACCATTCACCTCAGATCGAGTACCGTGTTTTGTGTGTACGAATGCGTGCATATACGAGTGAATATTACTATGGATTATCCTTTCACCAGAAATATCAAGACATTTTCTCCCACGAGAGCCATTGAGGAAAGCTAAGCCATGAATCATTTTTAGGCCCAATCTAATTCCTGTTTCTCCAGTTGCTTATGTACATAAAGCGCCAATTACCACTTCTACACATGATGATAAAGTTTTTATACCCAGTACAGAAAATCCACGTAAACAAGAGGTATCTTATGAGAAACGTGCGAGAGCAAAAAAAAACCTAAACTGATTTTACCCACAGTTAGTTTCAAGGCTTGCGTCATGGACACGTGTGGAAAGTTACCTTCTTTAATAGCAGAGGAACGTGCACGAATCTATCCATTTGCCTATTTTTTCAGCTACCACGGCCAGCATTCCAGTATCTTTATTTGCTTTTATCTGGCAAAAAGTGCATTTCTTCCATTTCCTTTTGTCGTTCCACTCTATAAATTATGGGAAAAAACGAAATCATAAATGAGTTTCTAAATTGGGCCGCCCTTTTATTTTACCACTTTATGTTTCCAAACGCTCCTCTGTCAAATACAAATTTCGCCCTCCTCTTTTGGAACTCAAAACATTGTATTATTTATGTATTTTTGACAAAAGGAAGCCTCTTTTCGAGGATTCACGTCCTAAACCGGTATTACGAATGTTTTAAGAAATTAAAGACATTACAATTGCTCCTGATGTATACTTTCAGAAAGGAGAGGATCAAAGGAAGTTCCTTCAGAAATGGAAATTTTGCTAAAAGCATTGCGTGTGTGTATATGACAGATTCTTGTGTGTGTCTACATCTGACTTATAACGCGAATAAATTTCTTCAGATGTAGCATTTTATGGCTTTCTATGAAGCCAGACTTTTTTCTGGATTTCCTCCTTTCGTATCAAAATTGAATACGTCGTTCTTTTGAAACCGCCTATTATTTTCACTGCTCTTTTCCAAAAGTGTCTTTGAATGTAGGTACATACTGTTGCGTCTTTTCAAACCGGATATAGAAACGACGATAAGAGGAAAAGATCTCGTCAACGGAACATTAGAGAAGACAACAGCCGATCAGTACGTTTCTTGCAAGGCATATGCATATTTCACTAGCATTTTGATGCCTATTTATTAACAAGAATAGAGAAAAGTTCATTATGTGATAGAGCAAGTACCACCCCAGTTTATCTGCTGCTTTAACCTCAGATCAATCCAAACGCGACTCGGCGCGTACATCGTGCGTCAATGCATCATAGAAAGAGAATTGGATTGGATTACAGCGTCATTAAACCAAGACGCAAAACTATGCTCTATTCCCGAACCTTTGGGGATATTCCCCACCGGAAGGCCTGCAAATTAAACTTGCTCCAAGTGAGCCCTTTGTCACACTAACGAGGTCGGGTCGCTGAGTTCATAAAAAATATATGAGTTTGCTCTACATCACCTTTGCATTTTTTGCAATTTTACGCAAATTGGTCAAAATTTAAAAATGCATAAAATTCGAATCCTGTGTCTATGGAGGAATTCCCTAAATTTTGGCTAATTTGAAGCAACTTTAATTCGTAGGCCTCCCAAAGTTACGGCAACAATGCATTCATGGCAAAGATGTTCCTCCACGACACTCATTTTCCTCATTGAGAGTGAAAATGGATTATCGTTTCAGTGGTGACACGTAGAATATTGCTGAGGTGCTTCAACGGTGAAAATCATGCAAAGTGACGGGGTGAATTTGTAGACGTCAACGGCCTGGAATTTGATGCAAACTGGTTTCTAGCAAAGTTCTTTTAAAAATTATTTATTAGGATGTCCTTTTGAATTTTTCATTTTTAACAATACTCCATGATGTTGGGACTTTTATGATTTGTCTCAGTGTCTGAACCGTGCCATGACACTCTATGCTTTCTCCCTTTTAACGTCTGCCTCTAGAATTGGTTTTGTGTGTAAGTTGAAAATATTCATGATAAAACGTCTTCATATCACATTAATTAAGAGAGGACACATATTTTAATGTGACACAAAATCGTAAAACACCTTGTCATTAAACTAATTATATCCCATTTCACTGATTATAATAATGATCATTATGTTTATGATTATCCATATAAAGCAGAAAAAAATGTAAAAAGCAAGAACAAATTGGAGTTGACAGGAAAGCACTGAATATTTTAATGAACTGACTAATTCTGTCTCATGAGAAGTCTGTCAGCATATTTTTGTCTCAAATATTCCAACGAGTACGTAGCAATGTCACGGAACGAATAAACTTCGGAAAATGACTAGGACTTCGACTTGTCCCACTTCTGCCCATTTAATAATCCGAACAGAGCTTCTAGCTTTACAGCTCTTTATCAAATTAATTTGCATGCATTTCATTCTTTCAAGCAGTGTCTGCAGGATCAACTGCTTTACTAAATGTGAACATGTAAATGGTATTGTGGAAAAATGTGGAAGTACTTGTACAAAGGAAAAGATGAAAATGAGAGAAAGAAGGAGGCAGTATTTTTTGTTTCATTTCCTTGATATATTTAACGCATGAAAATAGCCAGTAGAAAGTGTTCGGTTTTATACTTGCCGAATCTGCACTTTCTTTTCCCTCGAATGCAAACATTTCTTGAGTGACTCCTTTCTCGGGAGTCAAGTAACTGATGATGCTGAATTACCATGGAGAGAACCATGTCTCTTCCTCCATTTCCAATGGTGTTGAACATGGCAATTCAGCAGACAGAATTTAATATAAAATCTAGGTGTACATTCAAATGGGAATTCGAGTTGAACGAATAAAACTGAATAACATGAACACAACTGAGCAATGTGAGTTCTTCCTTCGGCAAATGCTTCTATATGCACATTAGAACCACAATTGTATTTCGAACACGCAATCATGTTTCGAGTAACTCAATTTTTACTTTCACGCAGTTACTTCCTGTTTCATATCCAAACACCGTCAAGAAATCAGCATATTTCTGTTCCGACAGAAGATTTTGTAAAAAACATACAGACAGAAAATTGTTACTTGCCAATCACGACAAGAGAACATGTATTATTGAGGTTTACGCTCATCACTATTTTCAGACCATTTGCATATTGCAGTGTTGGAAAAATCCAACCTTGCCCTATATCACCACTCCCTCAACGATAATCCCAGCACACAAAGTACAGAGTTATACAGCTCGCTGCTCTTTTTTTATACCAAACTACTAACAATGTGCATTGCATTATCAGTTCACCACAAGGTAGAATTGATTAACTAGTTGAAGATTTCCACAAGAGAGATTGAAGCGCCCCCTCTAAATGTACACATTAGCATGAGTGACTCACAGGTTAGCAACTTCTCTGTTTCATTACTATCACAGGTGAAAGCATTCTAAGAGGTAGCAGAGCAGAGCATAATAGTATGAAATCTCCGTTCTCTTTCCCTTCACGTTTTTCACCGCTCCGACAGCCTCTTCTTTGCTGTTACCACTTTCACGCTTTTTCACTGCTCTTGCATACGAGCTTGCATTCAATCAGATTCATTTTCACCTTGTAGGAACAATGCTGGTGATTTCTGGTTAAAGCCAAAACTAGTCCCAAGGTAAATTGCGCAAATTTCCATGGGGAATGAAGTCGCTCCGTTTCATCTTGCCTCGCTTTCTCTTTTCCTCGTTTTTCCTCGTGTCATTCGACTTTTTCGTCTTTCTCTATTTCAATCCTCACAGGCCTTGAAATTCCATTCTGTGGTAATGTCTCAGTTTTCCCGTCTTTTTAATATCAGTTCAAACTCAAGATTGTATGTTTCATATCTGTGAAAGTGAGCTGTCGTTATGTTTTCGTTACATGAGATGGGCAGACGTTTTCTTAGTTGACTCGTATTTACCGTACTAGGGGGAAATTACTAAATACTTATGGAACGCTGTAGCGCGACAAAATGCAACTATTGACACGGGTACATCATTATCGGTGTAACAAACACTTTAGTTCACAACGAGTGGAGTTTTCATTAGAACGGGTCAAAATAATTACTAGTTAAAAGTAAATGTACCACATTGACGAATGTTGTAGCTAGACAAAAATTGAAAATTGAGTGGGCCAACAATAAATCTACTTGAACCGTTTAGCCAATCCAGGGCGAAACGACAAGATTTTCCAATTATCATCCAATTGCTGCTTCACGGGGCATAAAAGGCGGGGTTGTGCCGAACTTTTAGTTAGGAGCAGACTGAGCAGGGGAATTTAGATGTTATCGCTGTATACCATAAGCGCATATATCATAAGTATCAAAACATAAAACAGGTCAATTGAACTGTGAAATATTTTCAATTTAGAGATGACCGACCCGGCTGTCCTAAAATACACACCAGGCCTGAGCAGACAAAATACGCATTATTGTGCTTCGTTTACTCTTTGCGGATCTCTTTAGGAAAATGTTTACAAGAAATGAAACGTTGGGTTTCACAGTGAAACTTTCACTTTAAAAAGAAGATAGTCTAATGTTATTGCATGATCCACCTTTTCACCGGTAAGTGTATGCATGGGTTTAAAGGGAATTGGATGGTGGGCTCTGCCTTGTGGGACTTTATTTATACCACACCTAAATCCTAAATTGCATTACTCTTGTGGAGTTACTGAGGTGAACAGATGTTCGAAGAAAGCATTCTGCGTAATTCGATGGACTTTCTTTTATGCGTTCGCGATCTCACTCGTATGTAATGTAGTGCTTATCAATGTCACTTTCATATAGTGGACACTGCACAAATTGAATCTCGTTGAAAAAGCACACAATGAAGGTATGAGTCCCACTCACACGAGACAATTGAATCAGCTTTATCGTCAAGAGGATCAGTTGATGCAAAGAAAGTCGATCAGAATATTGGATTAGATCAAACGCAACATAAAAAAGATACGAGATCAAAATGTCATTTGTTTGTAGAAATACATGAGATGTAACTGAGACCATACCTAAAGAGAAGTTTCAGGAAACATCCAAATCCTTTACAGGTTGCGACTTGCGAGGTATATGAGACCTAAAAATACCATAAAATACCATACAAATATAGATATAGAGCCCTGTGTGTATGTATGAATGTATGTATGTATACGTATGTCATTGTACCGTCATTGTATCAAACAGAAGTGATTGCTTTGAAAATCCGGTTTACGTCAGACTTTGCGGCAACAACTATTCGCTGTGAAAGTTTCTATTTTCTTGTCCGTCGTTCCTCCGTCTTCCTTCGACACAGCCTCTGGAAATGAAATGAATTCACGAATCAGTAAATAGCGAAAATTCTTTAATGTAATATACATTCAGGTTAAATCGTAAAATCTTTTCAGAAAAATTTATACGCCGATTGTTATTTTACTGCGAAGGATAAAGCATAAAATGTTCCATTTAAACTCTGTCCTCATGCGAATAAATTTCAGCTTTGTACTCGTTTTCTTTCACGACAAATGCGAATTACAATAGTTTTAGTTTCCCTGAAAATCAAGAATTTTAATATCCTTCGTCTCTTTTTAATCTGCGATACAAGCAATCCAACGCTAGTACGTACATTTATTTAGAAACTGGAAATTAATTTAAGCCATCCAAGACTGTTTAAGTGTACTGTGTGGAAGCAGCATGAGACAAGCTCGTTTGAGCATCGATCGGTCTACAACCCACAAGTGACAAAATTGTTACACCTCCGCCCACAATGAACAACATTTTTCTTAGAGAGCAAAAGGAAACGGAGTTGGACGAGTAAGTGTCACAGAAAGAAAAATTACATCGTGGTAGAAAGATTTTCCTCCCCTTCTCTTTTATAATATTTCCAAACCATAATGAATGTCTGAGTTCCTTTTCATCCGCTGAAGAGTCTAAAACGATGGCGTGCTTTCAACTTCTTACGAAGTGAGTACGAAAAGAGAAAACTAGAATTAGCGAGAAAGAATGGTCCGATTTGTCTTGCAGAACAATGGAAAGAGCTTTTAAAAAGAAATGCATCTTTAGTTAACTTCCCAATACGGTATATCTTTTCTTCTCTCCATCCATCCGTCTCCTTGAAAGTTTCCTCAAAGTAAATCCTTTCTTGTGTGTACATTCGAGATTTTTAAGTTATCTGCGCTACAAATAACGAGACATTTATTTTTATGACTGGGACATGAAAGGATGCAGAAGGAGTATTGTCAAAGTTGAGGTTCTAACAAGCCAAACAGGTTACACAATGAGTAGAAATGTGCATTTGGTTTGATGCGAAGATGTTTTCCCATAGCAGCGGTTTGCAAAAATACCGTGAAATACAATGCAGAGAAAATGAAGAGAGAAAATCTAGAGAGAGAATCAAATGAAGTATAGTCAACGTGCCTGAATTATGGCTCTTTAGTTTAATATTTGTGCTTCTTCTTTGGTACTTTTCTTATTATACCCACCCTTCGGCCTGCCCGACTGACAGTAGTGGCATTTTGGAGTCAATTCTCGATTATCTTGAAAATTGAGCTAAAGATTGCTGTAAAATCCAATGTGTGTAAAATGTATCTGGAGAACCTTAAAATTATTATTGTAAATAAAAATAAAAGTAGGAGGATTTGAAACCGGAGAATTCTGTTTTCGAGTCCGGATTCAAATAGCCGATAACGCAAATCTAATTGAAGCCTAATCATATCTTATATAAAAAGGGAGATCAACTTTCAAATATGGCCATTTCACACTTATAACCCTATGGAATCTATATGAACGTCTCCGGGTTTTAGAACTGAAGTTTGCGTTTTACAGTACAACTACGATTTAGGCTTGATGTATTATATACCATTTCGCATATGGAGGGGTCAGCATAGATCGGCTCATTACAGCAGCTGTGATGTATGGGTCACTAGCAACCTTAAGTCTAATTTTCAAGATGCTCGAGAATTGACACCAAAGATTCACTGCTGTAAAAATAAGTACCTACGTAGAAAGCCTTCGTATCTGTATACATGTGTATCTTATTATTAGTGACTATAATCATATCGTTAGAAGCGTTCTCCGGATTCGAGATAATATGCGTACATTCATATTTCTGTTTATTTTATACTATACACTTGGATTTAGTGATTGTTCTGTTGCGATGAAACTTTACTTGGAACTAAAACAGCGAAAACGGTACACAAATACTGTTTCAAACATGAATGGAGTTTTAGTGCGCTTCGTTTGGTTCGTCCGCTACGGTGGTTGGTTAGTTTAGCTAGTCACAAAAAGAAAACTACATAGGCACACATTTTAAAAAGAATTGGACAGATAGAGAAATGTTAAAACTAAAACGAAATGTGAAAGAGAATCCTTTTATGTATATTAGTAAATGAAACTTTTTCCAGGACGATAAAAATCTCTAGAAGACCCATTCCACTTACTGTTCGCTTCTCAGCTTGTAAAGATTTCAATGCCGTCATCATCACCATCCTTGACTACATTTTCGTGGTGATCAACACCATTCAAGTATACATTAAAAAGTTGCTTAAACCCGATTTTACTGCAAATGGATTTCCGTGAAATGGGAAAAAGAAAAATCATTTAAGCTTCACTGGACATTCTCATAATTGAGTGATTTTTGGGTGGGGAAGGAGGAAAACGGAAATTACTTTTACAATTGTGTTTCCAGGCCCATTTCCACTTTGTGTCATTTATAACATTGTTGCACAAAATACACATTAAATCATTCAAGAGCGAGGCTTCAAGCCGAAGCGATTTCTTAAAGTGAGGTGGGATTTAATGATGATTTTAATAAAGTAAAGAGTGGAGATTGTTTAGAATTTCCGTGGGAGTCACATGCTTCCCAGATGACAGAAAGAAAAGATGGGGAAAAGTCTCCAGGGAACTTTGACCATTCGGAATTTAATTTTTTATTAAACCATTCCACTACCACTTTGATTAGTTTTATTCAATTAATTTCAATTATATTTTTCATTCCCGTGAGATAGATTTATCAAAGAATTGTGGAAATACACACAACGTTAAACGTTGCTTACACACTTTCAACCCTTAAGAACTTTTGACATACTATATAGTCAAACTCATAGCCATTTTAGGACTATTTTTTTATATCTGTCCCATAAAGCATTGATTCATTCTTTCTTCTTAGTATTTGATAGAAAAGCGAACCAGTTTGTAATTTCCTCTAAATTTATCCAACCCACATTACTTATAAAAGAGCAATGAAAAGAAAATTATAAAGACGATGTGGAAGAGAACCAATTTAGGTGAAAGTGAATAAAACACGCGAGAAAGTGCCAGACAAAAAGAAAGTTGCTACCTGTAGTATAACCTTGTAAATACAATGTTTTTCTGCTGGTGATGACATTTGACCTAATCTACTCGCTAATTTTAATGAATTGATCTATTGCTGCGATACTTTATGAAACAAGTTTCACGATTTGTCATTTGCCAACTTTTAACTTAGACTATATTGTTGAAACTTATGGCGACATTACAGAATTTTTCAATATGAATACGTACGTACTTTTATGTGTGAAAATGAGTTAAAACAAAGAAGCTCAAATACAAAATGTAGAAATATTATTTCCATTGAAATACAATAGAAGTATCTAAAGCCAACTTTAACGCGTTTCGTGGTCTGTCGATGAAAAAAGATTCAGCTGAATTTTAAATCTGAATGTACGTGTACGATTTTATTTCTATCGTAAAGACAAAACTCACATTATGTCAACTCTATGCTTCTGCTTTAGACTGGAGCCAGAAGAATTTATCAGATTGATTTCATAGAAAAGCTTCACTTCCGTCGCTTTGTCAAAGTAATATTGCGTTTGACATTGTACAAAAAGCCTAAAAAGAATCTTCATTTTCCTCTTTTCCCTAGTCTTTGTTTTCTCCCTTTAGAACATCCGTTCGTTGTAACTCTACAATAAATTCATTCTCGGATTGAAAATACGTGTGCTATTTTTGCTCGGACGAGACCATCTGTTCGTATTCATTTTCGCCTCCATCTGTAGCGTGTCGAGAGTCGTGATGTTCTTGTCCTTGTCCTTTGACTGCAGGAGATATATTTCATTTTGATTGCGAAATGTTTGCAGAATGCCTATTATTTGGTGTACTACTATTTGAAAAACTGGTATTTCGGTACGTATATACATCTTATTAATTACTAATTATGCTCCAGTCAAGAGAGTGTGCTCAATGCGAAAGTTTATTTCGGCTGATGGAAGTGCATCCGCCTATTTTCCCTGCCTTTCTCTCCTGCTGTCAAAAAGTGGTAACTCAATTTGCAAATTTTCCTAATGATATGATGTTGAGAAATCATCAAGGAAGCAAGATAGACTTCTTCCTTGAAACACTACCGCTTCTGCACGTTTGCCCTTTTACATAGTTGTAGAGGAGCGTCTAAGTAGTACAGTTCTATAACTGCGGGCATAACTGTCTAATGCTGAAGCGTTAACACTAACTGTAGACAACCTCAAAATATGAAATCAGAAACCCTGAATTCACTAGTGTACCAAATTTGGGGTGATGTGGAGCAACTTTATTTCTTAGTCGTTACGGGGTGGGTAGATCGGCAACAGCGGCTACAAACAATAATAAAGCAACCATTTTCAATAAATGTTCAATTATACAAACTCGTTCCCATCAACATTTAAATCTTGGTAGTCCTTACTATGTAAAATTCTGACAGATCAAAAATCGCATGCATTTAAGTTAGTTCTATGATACTATAGTCTAGTTCACTTCGCTCTAACGTAAGAGCCAATCTCTTCCATTTCCATTACGCCGCTATAACAGCCGTCGGAGAAAAAATTTTTTGGTGCTGGGAAAGAACAATATTATGCAGATTCATTACACTTACACAAGAAGTTCCTCGTATGTGCCTACAGCGCACTAATAACGTAGGTATTTTATGTACACAAAGCATTTCATGGGAAGGATGAATGACTAGTTGAAATTAATCAGATCCTCTCTAACTAGATTATTCAAAGGAAAGTGGAAGGAACGAACGACTTTATGTCATTAACGTCGACACTCACACTTTTCCTTTAAAAACCATAACGCGTAGAGTGTCACTCTCGGCGTTGTGCTAAATCGTTGATCTATAAACAAAAAAGGTTTTAATTCAATTAAACGACAAATGTTGTTAGAACAATTTCAGTGTGGAGCTAGAACCATTGGAAGTATGACCTAAATAGACAGACAAAGAGGAAACAGAGAATTGGGGAACATAAACACTAGCAGCATTTCCTTGCTTAATGGGCGCATTGTTTCTTACATGCTCTGTCTCTTTGTCCAAGAATAACCCTTTCTCTGGAAGCAGATAAAACGCGAATACCTACTCGTAGTATTCAGGATTGCTCCTTTTGTTTTACGATTCTGATATTCCGCATTGTTTGAATTTTAATACATTCGTCATTTTGTCGACTTCATCATTTATGTACGTCATTTCTCTTCTAGTCTTGCTTTTTGTCAGTTTCCAGTACTCAGGGAATAAAAATTTGGTCTAACTTTCCGACTTTTAATTCAATCTTCAAGCAACAAATGAAACGCTCGCATTCAAAAAGAGGAATTTAATTATAAATTTGAAGCACATAAAGAAAATAATGCTATAAGAATATAATAATAGAGTTCGCATCGATTATGTTTATAAGCAATTTGTTTGCATGAGTTGTCATCACCATGCTTTTTGAAAGCATGCATCATTATGTAAATCTGCTATACATTTCCATATTTTGTTTACAAAGTCACAAAGCTTCATTCACTTCACTATTTCTCTTAAAAATGATCACAAAAGCAATATAGTTGTTATTAAACGTTGCTTGAGAGTGCTAGAGACAGTCCTGTCCTGTTGCATTGGTCGTGTAAAAACATCCACAAAAACTGATACTAAGCAAATGAACCATATGAATCCTACTTCAATGGGCAATAATTTTTCTCCTCAGATATGACAAAATTAAAAGAATGAATCTGACAATTTTTTTGGACGAGGAAAACATTTTCTGTGTTCAATCGATATGCTTTCATTATATCAGAAACAAGTTTGCTATGCGTTGTGTTTGTGGATCAACAAAGTTTCACTGTCAAAAGAAAACATTCATCTCATTTTTCTGAACACTGAAAAATTTATTCCTCAAGGTCAGATTCGCCCTACTCAGGCCAGACTCGCCAGACCAGGTCGTCGGACTGACTAAGCCTGGCCTGAACGGGCTGGATTTTAGTATGTTAGAAATGTCAGTGGAATTTTGGGCCAACAAACTACCTATCAAAATAATACATAATTATATCAAAACATATAAAATACATGCATTACCGGTTGAATGGGTTTTCCAATTTTATAAATTTAAAAAATGTCCTCATTTCATTAACGACGCTTAGAGTTTGGACAAAAATAAAGTCGGTCTCTTCTAAAATTTATACTCTGAATTGTTCGCAACATTGATTAGTGTTTAATGCACTTCAATTTTGCATTTATAAAAAATTCAAATGATTATAAAGTCATACTCTACTAACAGAAGTTTGGATCGCGATTTCATCGATTATTATACTACAATTCGGTAAACCTTCTAAATTTGAATGTATTGCTGTGTGTGGTTTAAATTTAATTATAGGGAGCCAAGTTATTAAATAAGTAGTGAATTTGAGTTTGTCAAATAATGGATACTCTATTCTTCAATAATTTTGTGCTATGGCCTTTTATTATTTTTATTTTTGTCTTTGATATTTAACAGCCTAAGCAAAAGATGTCAGATTCAGAACAGAACAGGTTAAGTTTTTCAAGTGATTTGAAAAATTCCAGGCCGGTCAGAGTGAGTCACGCATTCAAAGACATGCAAAAAGGCATGCAAAATTTAAAACGACGATAGCTATAATTTAGTATATGATGTAAGGACAATGGATACATTGCTACTACATATAAATCTCTCTGCAATGTTTCCTTTAAAAATGGTTTAAATTGCTCATTTCTTCAGAATGCTAAAGTTAATGAGGCATGAATTGAGATATTTCCGCCCAGTATAAATAGGTACTTGGCTTCTAGGAGAATCACAACGAATGACAATTTTACGACTTGATTGGTGTCATTATAGTGTTTTTATACATTCCAAGAGCAAATATTCAAACAATTTTGTTCATACTAAACACCCACGCTGCTAGTTAGATGCATTTGAAAGAGATCTTCAACATCAGAGTCACGTCACTAATAAGTAATTACAATCCTTCCGCATGACTTTTATTATATGAAGCTGAAGAGAAAAGGATGCCGTGAGCATCTACTGTAAGTGAAGCTATTTACTTCAGTTCAGTTAACTATAGTGATTCACCATCGAGCAGACGCAGGAAATCTGCGAATAATATCTCATTGAAGAGTGAGCAATAATGACTCGCAGATCATAAAGCAAAGTTGGACGAGTTACGGGCGAGGCTTCAATGAGTCAGAATGATGAGATGATGGAATGGATGATGATGGTTGGATTATTGGGGAAAAGCAGAGGTGTTGCATAAGTGCATAAGTAAACTTGCCGTTTTTCCTCTATTATAAGCCGGGCTTAAAACACCAAACTTTTATTAGACGGGCTTGAAATTTAACTATGAAATATTAATTTTGGTTTTACTTTAACTTTACCTTTAGAATGATTAATAAAACTTGTCACAAAAAAATTATCTCAATACATGACAATCTTGATTTTAGTTAAAAGTTACCAAAAGTACGTTCTATATTTTATCTTTTGGAAGCAGGCTGTTGATTATTCATGTCGCAATGGATTAACATTGAATTTAGCAGAGGGATGGCTTTTAAAAGGGAGGGCTTTTAAAAAAGATTGGTCTTTATTTTTTTCCTGTCCTCCGCTGAAGGTAGGATTCTAAAAGATATTGAGGTTTAATAATAGAATAAATACGGCATTGTACATAGCTGCGCTTAGAGAGAAGGAACCTCCACCACTGACAGAGTAAATATTTGTCAAAGAGAGAATGGCAGGAAACGACTCCTCGTACGATTAATTGATTGAGGATTAAGTCAACAGTGTGATTCAGCCAAGCCAAGGTCTGCCGACCGACAGACCGGTTGCTGCTTTCCTGACATCACATGAAGCCTACCAGCACAGTGTATTACATATGTGAAACAATAATATATTTTTGATTTCGCAGTTTATCCACCACCTCAAGCAACCAAGCCAAGCAAACAAACTATCTGGTTTTCCCTATCATTGCTCCAGTAAAACTCGCCAGAATTAGCTCCGAGCAAAAATTAACTTTGCAGACATGTAAACAAACTTGTGAGTTGTCGATAGCATGCATTCCACGAAGACGGAGCGTGCATATTTGGTGCTGGTGCTGGCATATTTGGAATATTCTAAGACAAGCGGAATCAACCATTTTCATTGAAGTATTTTAGAAATTTATTGAAAATCTAAAATCGATTGAGTCACAACCCCAACGTTATTATAATAATCCGTGCTTACCTACCTTTTCCAATTATTAGTGAGCAGCCTTGAAGAAGTTGAGCATATCTGCAGAGAAACCAATGTTGGTTTTGCATTTATCCGGTTTCCCAACGCTGTGCTTGAATACTCGAGGAAACAAACTAAACTGGACACTAACTGAAAGGCTTCTTACGATGACTGATAAAACATTTTTTTGAGTTTCATGCTCACTGTATCATTTTATATGTTACTGGAATTTTACGACAAAATTTATTGAGCAGTCCTCACAACAAACTGGAGATGACATAGAGAAATTTGAAGTGTCACAAACATCTTATCAAACGCATACACTCCACAACGGCCACAAACAAGCTTTCAAATTGAAAATGGTAAACGGTAAATCCACAAACACGCACAGTTTATTTATAGATTCTGCTTGTGCGCTTTCACAGAATAACAGCAAACCTGACAATGCAAGCAATAGATCAGTACATGGGTTTATTATTAATCTTCTTCTATACCCGTAAATCGCTTTAACAGGAGCTAAACCAATTGAAGTCTTAATCCTCTGAGCAGAAGAAACATTTTATGTAAGGGTAGCAGGTTCAAGTGAACAAAGTACTTGTTGCAAATATAAAATCGGATAAATCTAATCGCTGCCAATCATCAGAAGTTTCCAGCGGTCGTCAAAAGGGAAATGCGTTTATTTTCCAGATAAAAACATTTTTCCAATGCTACAGAGAGGAGCAAAATTGCAAATATGACTTTACATTATTTGTCGACGGAAACGCTGACAGACATACGCGAACAGGTGTGTCGTGAGGAATGAGCAACACACGAGATTTCTTCCATCTATAAATACACGTTAATGATTATTTTGTGACGGTGTTAGACAGAACGTGCATGTCAATTTCTAGATGTAGGATGAAGGATGAACCATGAGCAAAAATGCTAACATCATCGCCAGCATACAAATACAATGTAATGTAATGGTTTGTAAATAATGTATAAAAGAAATTCCACTCACTGCACTCAGTCTCGGTCTGCATTACCATTCATTCTCTGTGTCCATTAACCAGGTAAGTGAAACCACAGAATGTTTCGCATCAAAGTAAATGAGCTTTAGAAACACACGATTTACAAAACCACGAATACATTGATAGTTGCTTCATCATCATCAGGGGAAGAAACATCAACAATAGTAAAAAAAATCTTGTGTTTTCCTTCGCAGGATGATTACGGTGCTGTTGAGAATAGGATATTATACCACGGTTTTGTGTCTTTTCTTGATGAGGAGCAACAGCAAAAGTAAGGATGGAAATTGAGTGTAGCTATGCTGATTGCAGAAAAGATAATGACATGTCTGGCTACCTTCTTGTGAACGGTCTTGAAATAAAAATTCCTCAACGGGCATTCTAAACGGAGCAGGTACTGTGAAAGATTGCCCACGAAACTATCATTGGGCTGATAATTCTCCCGGTATTATGCATGCATCCTAATGACACATTTACTTCACCCAATAGCTCTACTATCATGTTTAATTCTTTCAGGCATGATTCTACACAAGACGATGACGCGCAAATCACCTTTCATGACCACGAAGACTGGAGAAATTCCTTGTCTGGCAACAGATACCTGGCGTCTAAAATCACCTTCACTCATAAAGACCGACCTCACTAAAAGTGTTTATCTACAGGCTATAGACTACAGCATACTCCATGATTTGCTGCTGGCAGTGTGTGAACTTTTGAAGTTGGCTTTTCAGCAAATTAAAGTTCTATGTTGACATGGAAGGATTTTATAGCAAGTTTTCTGAAACGTCAACAAAACAGTATATTATTATGAATGTTTATACATCGCATCATAATTAAGAAGGAATATGAATGTTACGCTGACGCCAAGTTTTTTCCACGTATTTTTCGCCGTCAACTTCTCATCTCACAATTATAACTTGTATTTGTTTGCCCACAATTTTAAACTTCATGTCTTTTTTTTCTTAACGTTGGTGTTTATTATTCAGTTCTCAGCACATAATGACGGCACCATCCAAACAACTTGATTTTTTTCTGTTTTATAGTCGACCTACGCATTGTACTGATTTTTAGATAAGTTATAGCGAATATGTAACACTAGCATAGTTTTATACCAATGACATTCCAAGCAAAAATGGATAGGCATACAGCAAAAGCAGACTGAAGCTCTGACAAGTGGCTCACCATTATTACGGGTAGTAAACTGGTACTAGTGCATAATCCAGGATATACGACTTTGTTACATGTGCACACCGCATTTAGCCGAGACCTCATACTTTTTAGCACTTTGTCAAAAGTAGCATTAATTACAGCGCTTCTTTAACGAATAGTATTACCGTTCCCTCTCATCACTTTCTAGGACCAGCATTACATTTCAAACGTAAAATTACTACAGCTTCTCGTTTTAGAGGTTTACAATTTAAGCATGGATGGCGTGTTTACACAACGTTTACGCTTTTCATATTTTCCAACTTTTGCCGTGCCTCGTCTGACTGACTGAACAGAGTGCTCAAGTCGTGGTTATTTACATGAGACTGTAAGTGGAAACTTGAAAAAGATGTACCTGAATTGAGTGTATACAAGAGTAAGTCAAGTAGCTTCTATTTTGTTGACGAGGAGAAGCTGATGACTTCAAAGGCGCTCTGGAAAGAAAGAAACCGCCCAATACTCTAAGCCGTAAAGCAACGCGTGGATCTAGGAGGTTGTAGCAACTGACTGCCGCTGGAAACAAATGTTTAATACTGCTTGGGACTTTTGAACAAGTTGGAGAAGTTTTGCAAATGACCCAGTACTATTGTTTACAGGGTACCCAGACTTGGAACCCGGAAATGGAAAACACTTTTTGAATAATTGGAAGCGATTTTTTACATTGAGTAGGTACTTGCAAAACATAAAGCCTATTATTTGGCACACTAAGGGTCGAGATTGGGGTAATAGTAGAGTGGTGTTTATTTTAAAACAAAACCGAATCAACAGAAATGTGTAAATTCTTGTACCTTTGTATAAAGCGAATTATTTCTGTAGGTATGTATCTACGAGTCTAAGTGAGGAGAGAAGCGCCCGGAATCCACTTTTTCATACTCATTAGTGAAGATTAAGATGCGAGGCTTACGGAGAAACGAGTCATTGAGAATCCACCAGGTTTGTAATTCTAAGAGTTGTGAGTGTATCTGTGAAGTAAAACATTTCACAAGAATACTCAATTTAGGTTGCCTACTTAATTTGCATGGCTTATTGCTCTTTGCTTCTTTTTCGCGTGTTGTCTGCTCTGCTCGCTCTTGGCATGATCATCCCATCGCCCTTTCAGTAGCTACTCCCTGTAACATAACATACAATTAATGTCACGATGATGATTATCTAAATCTAAACTAACAAACGTGCCACTCATATAACTTACTAACACTCACTGAGTAAACACACTAGCAAAATTTCCATCATGAACCTTATGCTCACTTACATCATGATCACTGCAAACATTCATCTCCCGTCTAACTTTGTATCGTGGTGATGTAAGCATTAAGCTGTTGGCTCTGCTTTAGAAGTTTGAATTATATTTCCTTCTTGTATTCAATTCAGTGAATAACAAGGAGAATCTGATTTGGATACTATAAGAACAACAATCGGCGACTTATCATTTACTTGGAAATTTACACAAAGTAGTCATTTGTTGCTATTATGAGCTTTCGTGCGTAGTCTATGATACTTTAGTCCTTAACGTAGGTACTTTTGACTCTTATTATCCTTATGTTAAGCTGTTGTCCGGCCAATACACTACAGAAGCTGACAAGAGTAATACAGCATTACACATTACACACGTCACAGCATTCCAAGGCAAACCTAAATACTTCTAATGGACAATCTAATTGGTAGAGAAATGCCTCGTAATGAAGAAAAGACTTCGAGTGCGGCATTACTTTGAGAATTATTAAAAGCTAAGTATTTATGTCTGGTCTGCATTGGGAACGTCCCATAAGTCATCGCTGCTGTACTGATTCAATTCCTCTACCGTTGTCATCACGTGTACGAAAGATTCCGTTGTGAGACTTGGAAGTTTAGTTTTTAAAATATTTTATTACTTGTATAGGAAAATAAATTTGTTCCGCAATTCAGAGAAACTCGTATTTTAATTCCCATGTAAATGACTCAATGTTCATATTAACGAATCCCATTAAAGGATTCAATCACGCGTAATGAAATAAAAATCTACAACTCTCATCCTGCAATTCTCATGCCCCACCATTGCATCTTTCCCTTTATATTTCATGAATCAGTAGTCCACTCTGTCATGAACACTGATACTTTCCTACACTCTTTCCACTTTCATCTCGTCATGTCCCTACTTAGAGCACGTGTACATGACCTCACCAGAGTTGTTAACTGACTCGTCCCAAAATATCAATGGAATTTCATTTTCGTCACACTGAAAAGTCCAAGAGAGACCTGATCAGACAACATTCTCTTTCCTTCGAGTTCCTGGTAAACCTATTTAATGGAGGGACGTGAGATGGACCAATGTGTTTGACAATTTTCTGTTAAAACTGCTCAATATATGCCCACAATAATAAAATGGAACCAAACACATAATCCTTGCGCAATAAAGCTCTACACTACGTTTTTTGTGCACAACTCCTGTCGTGACTAAATTTTCTCAATAGACAAAAAAATTAATTCATGACGACATCGAACTACTAAACTCGTATAAAAAACTTTGGAATGGCTTTGAGACCAAACCACCAAAATTACCAACTGCATTTTTTTCTTTCCCTAATATTACGCTGGTACATTTTGTTTCAAAAGAATATAGGATGTAACGGTATAATGAATAAACGGATATGATTATAAGCATTTGTGATAAGATTATGCAGGACTACCTAGCTCATGTGAAAAGTTTCATCATATTAATGATTCATCGTCGATAACTCTTCAAGTCTTTTATAACTCAAATATTTTCAACAATCTCTTTTTCTACATTGTTCGCAATAAAATTTACACCCACTACTCTAACTGCTTATGACAAACTGTAACTGAATGTATGACAAATTTGCAAATTTTACAAAATCAGAGGATTACTTAATTAAATAGTAAATTTTATAAAGCTGAGATAGTTACTTTTAAACCCTTTACATCAAAACGAAGCTACAATTACTGGTATCAAGGATTCACGTAAGTTGCATCTGGAAATCTCGAAAGTAGTGCTTCAGGGCTGGATAAGGAAGAGTAGAATAGAGCCGGTTTCGAGAATACTGGTTCTGACTCACTGCTTATTTGGGGCAGTTCGTCTTTTTGATGATTTATGAGAACCGCTACTTCGAGATGCGTGCAAAATCATAGTGGGCACTATTTAGTAGCAAAGTGTGAAATATTATGTTGCTTTCCATGTTCAAATACAGTAACGTTTAATGGAGATGATCCTACTTAATTTTTTTCTTCAAGCGCTTTAATAAATACAGTCAAGTTATCTACAGAAGCAACATTTTATGGTTAAAAGAAAATAGTGTGTCAGGCACAAGAGAGTAGGAATTACATATGCAACAGATGCTAACAAAGAATGCTTTTTATCACCCCAGACAACAGAACCACGAATAATTTAAACAATGCATGTTTCTATCCTTGCATATTTGCCATCGTAAATGGTTTTAAGCATGCGATAGAAATATCCGCTGCACAGCAAAAGCAGGAGTAGCATTGGACAAATTCGGTTGATTTTTCTGTAGTTCCATTAGCATAGCACATGCTTGCTTGACATTATTATCTACGAATTGTGCAGTTTCAAATTCACCGCAACCACACAAAGTCTGTGTGAACTTTGATTTATTTTGTGGGTTGTAATTTTTCTTACTATTTATTATTATAGAAACCATAAAACCAGATTTATTTAGACATTACACAAAAATAATTGACGTGGTAATAATATTAATTGAGATATAATTAGTACCTTTTAAGAATATGAGATTCATCTGATAATTTATGTACATAGTTTTAAATTGTGCGAAATTGATAACATACCACGATCTTGCACGCAAATCACTTGAATTAACTCAAGGTTTCGGTTCCAATGTATTAATGTATAGTCGTACAATGTGTGTGTCACAGTTGAATTAAACAGAGACCTTCACCGAATATATAAAACCTGGTCGGGAGAAAACTTTTACCTTCAATTTAGGGCAAAATTTGACACCAAGTTTGGGCTTGTCAGCTTGCTCGCCTTGATTATGAAACATTTAGGCGCTTTACTTCTTTTGAAAAGTTGAAACTTCGTCAATCATAATGAGCTACAACTTTGTATTTTTGTTTCTAACGATGTTCGAACTTTGTGTATAAATTACTGAATCACACGAAAATGATTTCACAAATTTTCACTAATTTTATAGGTATCCAAATAGAAAATGAGAGGAAGAGCTAAGTTATTTTTGTTTTTATAAAAGCAAAGGCTTTGTTGTTTGAGAAAGTTTCCATGCACATCTAAATGTATGAGAGAACTGTTGTTTTTTCAACTTGCTTTGCTTTCCTTGCCTGGTATGTTTGAACTATGGGAACGTGCTAATGGCAGAAGAAATAACTCTCAAAACGGAGATTGAAGCTGCCAAGTGAAGAATAAATTAATAAGAAAAAACTTGCGAAAGCGGATTTTGTTACCGCGGACAGGAAGCAAAGGCAACCACGCACTAATAGGCGGAGGGAATTTGGCTTCCTGACACTTCCAATCCAGTAAGTCAACACGTTGCGAAAAGAATACAGTAATATTTCCCGTATTGTTAGAACTCACATATAAATTCCATACTTTTTCAATAAAATTACCATTTCTTTCCCCAAATCGTGGGCCATAAGGGTTTATAATGACAATTTGCTAACCGGATCTCAAACATCCAAATAAATTATTGCCAGAATATACTTCGTCTTACGTTTCTTCATACACGACTTCGATCGAATATATTGTAAACATTACGTAATATATTTTTCATACAAACAAACTTGAGATCTAGATTTCCAACTAGACAACTATTGTAAAAGTAGAGGCAAATGTTCAATTCAATTGATAGCTCTATGCAGCGACGCATGAAAAGCCAAGCGAACATTAAAAATATACGGATGTGGTGGAAGCGGGACAATATTTTTTATTGTAATGTTTTTTTCGTGACTACTGCTAGAATTAAAGTGTAGTGACTTAGAGAGAGTAGCATGTTTTATCGGAATTGCAAAGTTGGCCACATAAAAAGAAGTGGGATTGGAAACACGCAAACTACTAAAAGTATCAACTATCAACTTACTTGCTTAAATTGAACACCGTTCCACTACTCATTCACGTCACCACACACACACACATACGTACAAATATGGCAGAACTCGGTTCAGTCACTCAGCGTCAGATTGCGATTACACGTAAAAAAGTAAAAAGCTAGGAAGAATTCCTGTTTTTTAAATAAAAAAGTAAAAACTGTTTTTATCTTATTTTCTATGTGCCACTCTGATATCTAGTTTACATGAAAGCATTGTGCGCAACAGTGGTAAAACTATGGTAAACCAAGCTTCCAGCATTATTGCATTATCTGATATAATGGAATCCCGGAGAAAGCGGTCATGCACTAAGTTAATGATTAGTTTCAACTGCAATTATTATCCCTATATTTGCTTTAGTGATGCACTGTTCGAGATAATACAATTCTTGCATAAACCTCATAAAACATTGAAAATTTAATTATATACAAATGCCTACATCGGAGATACAAAAGTGTATGCTTTTGGTAAACAACAAGCTGTTTTGCCATTCATGGTTTGTTTGCAGATAAGTAAACGGCTACTGAGTATTGATGAATATTTATTTTATACCACTAATCGTAAGCGTGTCCTCCACTTAAAACCACAAACACCCACTACATATATATATTATAAATAGTCTTTTTAAATGAATGTTTTGAGAGAAAGCGGTGAGCTTTGTTTTATGAAATTTTAACGCAAAATATTACAAAGGTTGTATGACGTTTGCCACATAAACAATGCCATTATGAAAAAGCCCTTATTGCAAACGTCCCTGTGACAAAAGTCCCCAATGTGTTTAATTTCTGTGGTTGTATTTACAAAAAATAAATTTCTATAAACCTCATTGTATTTTTGCGTGTCATTTAAAAAATTGTTTTAATAAAAAAGTCAAAATAAAATGTATCAATTGTTACGCCTACATGACATTATAGGGGCAGTGAATTGTATTACTACAAATATTATTATACACACACCAGGAATCTCACGAGATTAGGCTCCACTTATCGATTGATCAACATTCAAAAATTGTTATAATTTGAGTTGTACTTTGCTTACAATTTTATTAATAAATGACATGCAAATTTACAATGAGGTGGATAGAAAACATATTTTCACGATAGTGGAAATTAAACATTTTGCGGATATTTGTCATGATGGATTTTTGGCACGGTGGCCTTTGTCGTGGTATCATCACAAAATACTTAAATTCACAGCTACTTGCCTAAGGGCTAAAAACAAATATTCCCGTTTTCTCTTTCGGATTCTAGTTCATTCTAATTCTTAACAATGGCTGGAAGCACCTTACTTAACCAATATTATATTTCGCAGGCAAGCGAACTTACTCTGAACGACATGACGGAAGGTCACCACATGCCATTCTTCGTATTTCATCTCATCTCAATAAAATATACCGCATCGTCCGCCATGCAAAACTCTGCAAACTCTGACAGAAACTCTGACAGATACGACAATTGTAAGACATAAACATGGAAATGTAGCCTATATCCTTTGAGGTGGATGAACCTACTGTAGGATGAACATCAACTCAAGTGACAGTTTTTCGGTAGTTTTTTTTTGTAACAAACGAGAGGGGACAGAAAATAATAAATGTCGCGAACGACATGTCAAACGGAATCAAATCAACATTTATACACTCAAATAATTGTTCCATGCTTTCCCTTTCCTAAATAATGATTTGGTTGCCCTCTAGTCAATTCTGTGATGCCTTTATCTACATCCTAAATATTATGTCTCTATCTAAATGTATCTAATTAAGGTCTCAACTTTAAAGCAACACAGTAAAAGGAATACGTATTTAAACATTCTGTTTACAAGTTAACACCGTCTAAAGGAGGCGAATGCATAAAAAATGAATACTTATTATTACCTGCGAAATCATTCATGGTGTAATGGTTGATTTAATTTTACATTACCAAAGGTAAAATTAGGGCGGTGACATTGTTGGTGGACAGTCCACCGTGGACTACATCGGGAAGGAAGATGGTATGTAATTTGCTACTATATCTCACAATGAGAGTGATTTGTGTGGACAATTTTGCTGGCACTCTTGAACAAGAATTGGCAACTGACTAAAGAATTTATTTGATACTATTACATCGTATAACGGTGTGCAATAAATGCTAAAAAGTGGTATTGATTCTCTGAGTGCAATCAATATCACTGCATAGTAAACTGTACACACACTCAAGCCGAAACTTAACTTTTACTGTGTGTCTTACCATTCGACAAAGTGAATTCTTATCTTTCTTTCCATTTTTCATGCCATGTTTGGATTGGAAGGTAGATTCTCCTCAACTTGGATGCTTCCTTGTAATTGTGTACCTATGTCTTTATACAAAATCAATTTTCTTCGCTCGTCGAGCTATTCGTACTAAATCCGGGTTTTACAGTCTCTGACCTATTACTTTTCCACATTTCCTCAGCTGTAAAATGTACAAAAATGCTAAATAGCAACTTGTCTAAAATTCTAAACGCAACTGGGGAATAAAATTCAGAAGTGAATTCAACACACTGAATTGAACTGGTTGAGGCACTGGTTCAATTCTAGGTAAAATTGTCTGTGGTTTGTCTGCGGCGTCATTTTATATCTCAAATAATATACTTATGTACATTTATCGAGAAACATTTGCGGTTCCATTGTGCTCCAAGATTCCTCGTCACTTTATAATTACAAAGCCAAGTGTACCCGTTTGCCTCCTCGAATATGCGATTATGTAGGTAGTGAATGCCAGTCCATAACGATGTTCTTTCCCACACTCGGATTTTTCAAATTCTCGGGGAGATTCTGCATATTTCTGAGGTTATCATCCAGTTTAATTTGACGGTTTCGAATAAAGGTTGGTTGCGGGCATAAAACCAGAAGGTGTAAAGCGACCGAGTGAAAACCGTGCTTTAAATGCCTACCCATCCCGTTCAAGTTCCTCAGGGTATGTCATTGTTAGAACACTGACTGAACCTGACATGTGGAACGTGTGTATCTTCGGATTGAGGCTTCGCGTGAAGGATGCGTAGGATAAAAGTAAATGTTGTGTGCTGACAGTTTGTCGTAGTGATTTATTATATTTTAAATACTACAGTTCCTGTAATTGAGGCAATCTATATTAGGTTGCGTACTTACTGACCGTAGGAATACACTAAGAGTGCATTAAGACTTCTTCTATGATCTCATCTGGAACTGATGATAAGAGGTGAATAATTAAAGTGTCTCCTGCTGGCATTAAACACATCAATCACGCAGACAGTTTCCGAAAGGGAAATGTCACGCGAATGTGAAATGTTTCGAAATCTGCCCTTCTTTCACTTACTTGGTTTGTTTTCGATGCCAGTGTGCAAAACGACTGCAGCACTTGCACCGTATAATGAGCTTTGTTTCACATGGTTGCAGAAACGAATGAAATAAAGATGTACCAATTTTCATCCTTACATTTAAAGAAACTTGCAGCCAGTAAAGTACCCTGCTTTCTCCTTATCTTCTTAAGACAAAGTTGCTTGCTGTAACGTACCGTCGTTTATTCAACATGTTCTATTTTTTGGACAATAATACTGTAGCTAGAGAAAGTTTCGTCATTTCAACGACTTTCCCGCATACTATGCTTTATTTCGTAAACGCATATTGTTCAATTTGCTGAATATCTCAAAGAACCTTTCAAATTAACTTCGAGAAAAGAAACAGCTTGCTAACAACTTTGACATTGATCTTACAGAAACATCGAAGTCCGTTTAGCAGCTAACCAAACAAATTTTCCTAGAAATCGACTTCTTCCACTTTTCCAATTTCAGCAGCGAAAGACAACAAAAATAGTGAACAATGAAAAGGGCAATTTTACAAATCGGTAATAAATAGGAAAGACATGTTTGAACCCCGTACCATCAGAAGCCAAATCTAAATATACTTTTATAAATACTGCTGGCCGTATTCCGGCATACTTCCGAAATTTCTTATTCTCAAGGCAGGTTTACTCGGAAGCAGTCCAAAAGAAGAATCTATGCGGAAAATAAGAGACAAATATACAATGCGGAAGTTGTTAGGACTTCCTTCGTCACGGATGGATTCTACCAACTGGAAATATTTGAAAGTATATCGAATTAAGTGTAGTCATCATGAAATTTTGTCAGGGCTTCTGTCGTCTAAACATTTAGATAGGACCGCTTTACATTTCCGCTCACGATTCAGTGATCTTTATTTATCCTTCATTATTAAATCTGAATAAAAAACAACGTCGACATTTCTGAAAATAGTTTCACTTTTCAACCACTCATTGTCATTGTCATTAGTGGCCACGCATGGCTACGTTTGTCAACAACTGCCAGTCTGGAGACTGGCTTTATGACCGCTGAGAATTGAGGACTTCGATCGATTTCTTCGATTTATGTAATATAACCTTGCCTCATTAACAGCTGAAATGTGTGGTGTTGTACACTACAACTTGTACTATTTCTAAAAATGAACTGATACTCTTCCTACTCAATTGAATTTTAGAAGTGTATGAAAAGAATCGAATTACCAGTCCCAGTTGAACCGGAGATTGTCGTATTATAAACTTTTTGTCTAACCGTGATTCTCACTAACACCAAACACTTAACTAAGGTCAAAATGCTGCAGGCGACTATGCACGAAAGATCTTCGACTCTGAAAATTGCTCTCAACCTTGGGAATTAATTTTTTTTTTCTGTCCCTTAAACGTTTAAGTCATTTCGCATTTATTTTTAATTCTTCGTCAGGAGTAGATAAGAACAATCAACTTGTGAAATTGTGAAAGAACGAAACTAGGACTAGTTTCAAACTAGTGGAATTCATAATTAAATTATGATGCATTATTTGTTAATTAATTCTTGGTAGCATAGGTAATAATAATGTTGACCAAATTGGATTCACTGATGTCCCCTTTTCTCTATTGATCACAAAGGGTGTTGTTTTTGTGATGAACAGGCTTTCCTTCATTCCACGGTGAAAGGGACGGGCTTCAAATTCAACTAGAGTTGCTGAGTGGGGTGAGATGTAATGGTTTGGATTTTCATTAAATGTGTTGTATATTTTTGAGAGATATTTGTAGTATTTGAATTCAATTGCTTTCAGATAAAGTCGTATTATTTAGAGTTGCATTTTTATGCTGATCGGTTTCACTATAGTTTATTATACAGTGTCATCCAGGAACATCGAACATCGCCACATTATTTTAGATTCCCTTTACTTTTATAATGAGATCCCTAAACAACAACAATAAATTTATATTTAAATGCAGACGACTACTTCTCAACCAAACAACTTGCTGCTTTAAAATAAAAATTATCGTTGTTTCTTAGTGATTTCATTAGTGATTTTATGTAAGGGAACATAAAATGATGTAGCGATGTTGACGAAGTGATCGGTTTCCCCAAAATGTTAGATTATTATGAGTTCTACAAGATAGCTTCAAGTACAATTTTGTGTGAATTTTTAGTGTTATTGGCAGAATAAATTCAAATGCTGTTAACATATGAAAAAAGCTGGCTAAAAAGTATAACCACCCCGAAAATCTAAACTTATCCACATAATAATGGAACTAAAATTCGCCAATTAAGAAAACTGCTGAAGCTACAGACACGTCTTCAAAGCGCCTAAAATCTACCTTGAATTTTGTCCAGATGCAGATTTGATAAATACGGAAATTGTGGTTCAAGACAAGTATTTGAAAGGGTTCAAAGTTACAATGGGACCACTGTACGGCTAGCATGCCACTGTGCAGTGGAAGAAGCGAGGCAAGACGTAATTATAATGTCCTTTTGAATTATGCAATTTGAGTAAAGCAGAAACTAGTAACTAATATTTTTCTTTTGGATTTTTAGACCTCTACAGATGAGATATTATTCTTTGAGTTCCTTGTTGGATTAATAACCATGTACATATCAGTAACTAATGCCATCCTCTATTTCTTGAAGAGACTGGTGGACAGTTTGCACCTAGCCAGGATAAGTATTATTTCCTCTGTGGTTAGGTTAGAATGTACCACAAAGAGGATTTCCGCTCAACCTTAAAACGACAAAATTAAGTTGATCCGGTACGGTCTCCCTAAGCCAGGCTCATATTAGATTGTTCCCAATACCAACATCAACATAATGCATAGCGCTAGAAGAATATACCGTCTTTCCAACATGCAATATAATACTTACCGTAAATCCTCTTTTTATCGCTCCCGCCGGAAACTCTATCCAGATCTTTAAATCCCGACCAAAATTAAAGATAGAGACGCAAACAGAGACCCATCTAAAACTCATTTAATATTGTAGTATTCGACCATTTTATTTTGTAATACGATGCATTACCAGTATTTTCTGAACAGTAGTATCTTACAGGAAAATATTATTAAGGATCGTCAATCTCATCACCAATAAATACTAGTATTAGCAGATGACGGCAAGTTACATTCACAGCAATTCTGAAGATGCATCCTTTTTGACCGGGCCATATTTAGAAACTCGGCAAAGTTTTAACTTTTCCAGCAATAAAAAGGGGATTTATGATATTTAAGAGTAGGAATGAACCACAAAATAGATATCTAATTATTGGCTTTATAAGGCGATATAAAATGAGTTAAATTGTTCAATCATAGAACACTTTCATTTACCACTACAGCGTTACGAAAGTGGCAAACTATTATTATTAAAATCTCGAGCGCTTTTTTAGTAAAAAGGAAGCGGTGCGGCAATGCCGACAAGAGAAACTTTAGAATTGACTTCTTTGTTGATATAGTGTTTTAGTAATATTGAAGAGAAAAAGACTTTCTTTTTTCTCGCACTTTCTCCTTTCCCCTGTGCCTCTTCCCGACAGAGATCTGCTCTTAACTGAAAACGCTAACTCTCAAATGTATGACGACAGAGGAAACCGAAGGGGAAAACTGTTCTACTTGCTCATACGGGTTTAAGAGTTGGGAAACTAGGAAAGCCTAATAATAGGTATGTGCGTAGGCTCAGTCCTACTCTGGCTCTCTGCGAACAAGGCAGAAACGTAAATTCTATACTCATAAGCGAATGAAGGTACGAATCTACTCCAGTTTTCTCATGGCTTTCCTCACAGCAATACGCAAACCAAAAATTGCTGCGCTCTCTTCGTCTTGCTTTCCTACCTATGTCAAGTGGATCTACAGAAAAACTGAGCTTGAGTGTAACATTTTGTTTTTCAGTGAACCATTTTATTCATTGTGCCCCATACTCACGTTCTCTTAATGGAATACTTCCATTTGTTAGTGTAATCATCCCAAAATTTCTCTACGACACTTTAACTTCTAAACAGTTTCTTGCTGGAAGATTAGCACTAAAAACTTCTAAAGTAAGATCCACTAGTGATTAACAAACAAGTGAATTATTTGCAACGAAATTATTTGTTTAATGCTAGTTTTGTGAAGAAGCTGAGCCAAAAAGAGACAAAACTTGCTTTTCAACGCATCATCAAGCAACCAATCAGTAAAATACTCCAAGTAAGTGAAATGTAAAAATTTTCAACAATGATGTATAGATCTGCAATACGCATTTATATACTTTTTAAAAAGAATCCGCACAAATTAAACTGAGCTTGGCTAACTGTGGGAAAGGAAAGGAACGAGTGAAAAAGTAGGGTAGGAAAGTAAGAGTTTGTTTGTTACAAAGCCCCAATGCATGTAGTCGTGTAGAAGTGACGCAAAGTACCATTGCAATGGTAACCATTTAATGAAAGGAGCTAAATGTTTGCCAGTAATTTTGAAATAGCTGACAAATAATAACACTTCACATGAAAGAGATAAAGAGTTATTTTTCCGAGAAAATAAATGAAGAGACCGAACGAGAGCAGAATATTGCTGCTTTGATAGATGAGTACAGGGGGCAGAATTTCACTACATTTAAGGACATTGCTGCAAGTGAAACGCAACGCTGGAATCTACAACTGATTTACTTTAGAAATTGAACACAGGAAGAAAACTCATGTCAAAGGGTGATCACGTTTTATGTTACACTACTTTAAGCTGATTACGAGTTAGTCATGTTTATGTAAGTATTTAGAAGGAACGAATGTCGCATCTGTACAACGTCGATGATGCACGTTATCTCAATATTTTGGACACTCCGATAACAGAAAATGACACCCTTCTCTAGGGTTATTTCTTTGTTAATATTGGAATTGAAGTTGCTCTCACTCATTCGGTAGTCGGTAGTCTTTCATTTCAAAAAACGACAATATTTCCTCAAATTATAATGCTTACACAATCCGATAAATAACACCGTTCTTATTTTCTTTAATAGGGATTATTACAGTAGAGTCTTGCATGGTTTCTTTCGAACTTCTGATAGAATTTCACCAAGCTGGTTGACTGACAATTTCACTCCCACACTACCTCAGTTAATATAAGTAATTTTTTATAAAAATGACGAAGCAGAAACAGCTCATAAATCAAAATAATTCTAGGTAATAATATTCTAATGACGAGTTTTCTTTGTCACGACAAGGATAAAGTTTGTTGTTGCCCATACACACTGAACGCAGAGCGAACGAGATAGACGAAACGTCTCTTTATATTTTTCTCGTTTAGTTGGTTTTCCAAAAAAGGGAAACTGATAACAGCTTTCACCCTCAATCAACTTTAACCCATGTACAGTAGGTGTCGAGAGCAACCTTGGGTTAAATATAGTAAATTTCCTTCTCATTCGTCTTCATCCAGCCGGGAATGGAGAAAAAGAGGCATCCTGCAAAATATAGCAATTGCCATGTGATGCTAATACTCGCTGAGTCCTTGTTCACACAACTCTGCCATTTTCGAGTTCGGCTTGTCCTCTTGAGTTTCTTGTGCCCAGCTCTCTTCAAGATTGTACCTGTTTCTCAGAAAGGTGATATCTACAAAATAGGGTACGAGAGGAAAACCGAGTGGAAGATGGTTTTTGGGCACGGCGACGGCAGTTGAATCATGGCGTGCTCGTTTTAATATACACTTTTATTATATTCTAGTTTATGCATTACGTTTGCATTCATATGATTGTCATCATAAATTTAGAATCAATCTAGTCCTGAATCCTAAATTGCGTTAACTGTGCTCCACGTTGACTCCCTGACGCTCTTTGCCAGCCAGAAAGCGTCATAAGTAACTTATTAAAATGTTTGATAAATGTTGACATTAAATGAAGCTTGTATTTAAAGTCCATGTATAATAAATATGTCCATTGTAATATCAAACTCACTGCTTTGTGAGCGCCAATGTTGTTCGCTTAGTGCAAAGAATGTCGTGTCAGGTTTGAAATACATGGGCGTAATAATATTTTCATCTCCGGCGCTGTGTCTCAGGGGAACGCGACTACCTCCCAAAATAGGAACGTTAAACTATCTGAGCAAAGATGGCTTTTATGAACGGGCAATGGATTCGAATGAGAGTGCCCACGTTGCGTATTTGAATTGTCATATAAATGCACGAAAAAAATGTTGTCAGTAAATAATGATCCAAACCGTGTGGAACGGGACGGAAGGGACAAAGTGCCGTTTGGCAAATAAATGTTCCATGTGAACAGGTGTATGTATCTTCATTCGACTGGCTTTTCGAAGTGAGAGTAGAGATTAGAATACTAACGCGAAAACTACTCTACCGAATTAATTCGGAGTGCAACTGGAATAGTTATGTTAAACTCACAAATTTACTTTAATGATAATTTTGTGATTGAAGACTACGAACTCATGTTCGCCCGCATGCAAGAAAAGACAAATAAGATTCTTACAAGTTTTGATAGGGACGAAGTGCGATTTAATGTATGAGTTAGGTTGACGGTGGAAAAGTTATTGCTACCGTAGAAAAGACACAATGTAAAAGTGAAAACCAGGCACCAGGTGTTTCAACTCGTATATGAAATTTCCTCAAACAATGTAGTCAAATGCAAAACTCAGTAAAGCCATTTTGAGTCCATCGCTTTCGAAAACGAAGATTAACGTTTACTTGAAAATGTACATCATATAAGTGAAACATGCAGAGGGAATACAGCTCTGGGGTTTATATTACTAAGTTACATAAAATGTTTTCCTGTCGTCGTTCAACCAGAGGTTTGAATTAAATCCCTCAATGACAAACTTCTTACTTCTGAAGAATAGTTCTGCGAACTTACATGTTAAGGAATGTTGCAACAATTGATGATTGGAAAGTTTTCATTTAAGAAATAATGATGCATGATTCCATAAACCTCAGTTAGGAAAACGCGCGATGACGAGAAACCGCACAACCTCCAGATGAATTACACTTGATTCGATAATAAAGCTTAGTGAAGAAAAGGAGAAAAAAGAGATGTGGGGAAAATGAAATACGTTTTCTTTGGATTTCATACGTTGACAAGTTGTGCGACACCATAGCACTGCAATCCACAACACTAATATTCTCAAAAGTCTCTCATGGAGGAAAAGCACACTTCCCGGTAACAGCCCTTCAACGCAAGCTTGCCCATGCGTGAACGAGCAAGAGCTACATATATTAGGATGTGGATGTGGATGAAGTGAAAGATAATTGACAATACTCCATTGGTTTGAGCTGATCCATTTTATGAGAAAGAGACGAAGAGTTGGATTCTACGACATTAATCAAAATCGCTTGCCTTGGTTTCCTTTCTGTCTTCCGCAGGTAGTGCAGGCACATTGTGCACGTTCTTGAGCCATAAATTTTGGCGTTCATTGCTGGATTTGTGTATAAATTTGCAAGTAGCAGGAAGCTCTTTCACATTCACACTTGCACTCATCTAAAAACTCTTTTGCAAAAGGACATAGATTTTGTTACATAATTTTGTTCATTACATATCAGTGCAATTTAGAAAAAGATTGATTCTCATTTATGTGTTCGTTCGATTATTCTTTTCTGAGAAAGGGATTGTTCAAGCAGTTAGGGTTGCAGCTTCTGATTAAAGATGACATATTGATTTGTCTGTGCAAAGTACAAACGTAATTCAAACTTCTGGTCTCGGTGCGTCATTCGGAACTGTACTATAAACTCTAACATACTCCTTGGCACTTACTTCATCTTTGGTTCTGTACTTCAATCATTTCGCACAAACATATGGACAAGAAGGACGTGACGCCATCATTCGCATACATGTTTTCTGAAAAGGGACGCATTTTACTGCCCGACCGTGCCCGACGACTTGGAAACCCAAACATGAAACTTAATGAATCTCAACCCACCTTATTATAACTACCGATTTCAGTGTAGTTTGTCTTCAAAACTGACAAGGGAACCTTCCAATGTCATTTTGAACATTATATTGTTAATATCTTCTAACTCTCAGTTGCGTACCATCCCACGTTAGTAACACTGCGCTGTTAATAGAATGTAAACCTAGAAAATTACCTAACAATTTTCGGTTCTCATAAATTATTCTGCAGGTTGTCATTGTACTGTTTCTAAGCTTCTTACGTCGTGCATACCTAAGTAGGTCATTCATGCATTTTGTATAGAAGAAGGGATGGATTGAGCCCCGAGCCCTTTCTCTTCCGACACAAAGAGCAAAAGCCAGAATATAGGATGTGGTTAAAAAGAAGCAACTTAAAACAGTTGTTCCAAAATCGGTCAGATGCACAACATGAAAATTGTTTGGTTGTGTGCATTCATGCTGATTCAAGCTGAAGTATGCTGAAGAGGAAAACATTATTACAAGATTTCTGTTATGAGGGTAATTTGTTTTTCAAGTGTATATTACATAAAGAAAGAAGTAAAGAAAGTAAGGAAGCGTAAATAGATTCTCGCTTGTGACATTGACCCGGTACCGTTTTTGTTCCCACATACGTAATAAATATGCAATATCACTTTTCTTCTTTTCGCATATTTGGAATGCATCTTTTATTAATTTAGAGTACACAACTACTCAAAAGAGTTAGTTTTGAATGCATTATATATGATACTAAGCAAGTATTCAATGGCGTCGGAACTGGGGAAGGAGGATGTGTCCCCCCTGATTTCAGATTTAAACATTACGGGTCTGGCAAGGTAATGCATTGGGAGATACAGATATCTACCTCGCCTCGTCCCCTCTGGTCCGACACAACTGCTAGCATGAATTAGAAACCTGAAAAACCTTATCCCAGAATATTTCCTAAACCACATTTCACATTGGGAAAGACAACGTGGTTACGCAACAATAACACTCAGAGCGTGAGTGTGAACACTCAAATGACGCATTAAATAATAACAACGCAACGTTGGCAAAATTAGGTAATACGTTATTATGGATTTGACTACTTTCGCTTCTCAATAGCTTTTATTTACATCAGACGCTATATTATTTATATTAAGTGGAACGAAGGTGAAGGTAAGCGAATTGAAGGCAGCAGCTTGTCTATTACACATCTCTCTCTTACTCCAAGACATGCCTTTCGAAGTAAGTGAGTGAGTCCTCGGTTTTTTATTTATTTAACAGATTGTGTTCCTACCGTGGCAACTTTGGATGGATGAGTTGTTTTTCATTACCGGAAAGTAGCTTGATTACATCTGATAACATCTTTTCTCGTCTCATTCTTATTTAAGGTGTGTGGCAGCACGAAGTCTGGCAATTGGCAATAAGAACGAACCACTTCAAATACCGAGCGGTCGTACGTTATTTGCCTATGAAGAAAAACAATTTTATTTCTTTTTCGTATGTCACGACGGTTTTTGGTATCACTGGAATCTACAGGCTTTCCTCTATAACACAACAGAGTTTCAGAGCTGGGGTTCCTTAATGTAGTCGAGATATCAGCACCAAAAGTTGTGGGTACCCAAAAAATTTCCGGTCGGTTTCGAAACCTTTAGGAGATAAAATAAAATTCATATACAGTGGAGTCTCCGATTATTGTCCCTCCGAATAATTGCATGTGGAAATTATAAAGAGGTTTCACCCGCCCTTCGATTTTGAAACTAGTGGATTTAAACCTTCAAATAATTGCACCCTCCCCTCACTGGATCAGGATAATGGGGGTCTTTACCATTTTAAAATCATTTGGTAGGCATCGAGTGCCGTTTTTTTGAGACCCCCCGAATCCCCAAAATTTCTGTTTTTTATTTATTTCTGAGCCAGTATTTAGTACATAACCCTCCCACCTGTGCCGAACTTGAATGATTACCCATCAGAATAATGCAGGCTTTCAGACACATGTATGCTTATAAAAAGATATTCATATGTGAGTAAATTAAGTATATCCAATTTTAAGGTTTGAAAACCCAATTTTGGGTACCCTTAACTTCCTGTCCTGATATATCGGACAGAATGAGGCTTCCAGCCGTGAAACTCAACAATATAACAACAGAGAAATGTCTGTAGATTCCCAAGGAACCCAAGACCGTTGTGTCATAAAAGGCAAAAAGTGTGGATTTGTTTTCGTCGTAGAGTACGAACGTCTTCTGTACTACGCAAAGTATGTAGTGTTGCAATTTTCTCCCTTTGGAATTCAACATAAGATTGCTCTTAGAGGCATCAGTTTGCCGTGCAATATAACTATGACATAAGTTTGCTCGTAAAAATCAATGGTGAAGCATTCGATCTTCTCAAAATTGAGAGATTAAGCTTTTCCTGTGGTTTCTGTCACACACTCTCGACTATCGTCGACATTTGAGCAAGATCGACAGATAATCTGAACCTTAAAAATTCAACCAATTCGGAGCAATGTCTAAGGTAGACAAAAGGCAGCGTGAGCCGTGTGGCATGCGAAGAATGTAGAGGAAATGCAGTAAAACAATCCGATTTCGACTGATTGAACGAAAGTGGCATGAGAAGGAGGAAAAGTTGTGACACGCTATCTGCCATGTCAAGGGGAGGATTTCCTAGAATATATTTAATAAAATTCTATTGACACACGGCGGTATACGCATAGAAAATCAAAAGCAGCCAGTTTGTTAAACGTCAAATAAAGCGAAAACGAATTTCTTCAGCAGCATTAGACTAAGGACGGAAGACTGGAAGTGTATAGTCGTGGAATGAAGCAGCTTTCCAAGATTCGTCAATCTCTCACTTTTCGCAAAAGAGCACTTCAAAAGCCATTGCTTGTTTGTATGATTTTATGCAACGCTTCACACTCCACTGACACTGACACTCGGTGTATCATAACACTAAATTATAACGACGGCTACACCACTTTTACTCTTGCACATACAGAGTAGCTGCAAATTCAAAAAACCTTTTAGAGTGTTACGTACTGATATACCCGAAAAGGAAAGTGCGAAGGCGAGCAAATAAATTTCTTATTACTGTTATTGTTATGTACACAGTGAACTCCTCTTTCGGATGGGAACATGCCTCCTAGGTGTGTAGACAAATGGAAAGAGTTAGTTAACATCTGAGCAGGTGATGTTCACAGAGCTTAAACCGTATATGAATAGGTTCGGCAGTTGTATGTTTATTTCTGCTTGAAACAGTAAATTGCTTATTTCAAAATGCACCTGTCAGCGACCATTGTTTATTCAGCAAGCTAAACTAAAATAATCTAGCTGAGAGCAATCGTTTCTACTTTTTAACTGATTTTAGTTTAGAGTGGTAAACACACACACGTTGGTAAGCACACGAAACGCTGCTGGACTGTTAGCTTTATGTAAATATAAAAGAAAGAACTAAAATTAGACGTGTAATTTCAAATTGCTTGACTGCAGGTGTTATAACACCAAACAACCAAAGAAACAAACAGGATCTTGTGCAAGAATTTGATCATGCATGACGCAACAACAATTTATATACTAGTTAATAATTAGAAAATGCAAACGGAGTCGCTAGCATTGTTGCTTCGAAATTTCAATTTAACTCAAATGTGTGTATCCTAGCTAGAGCCACTCAAATGTTGATTACAACCAAATGTTTTTCTCCTAAATATGGCACAGAAAGACGTTTTAAAATGGGAATTCCCGTTGAACAGGAGAGGGTATAAAAATCATTTAACAAACATATCATTGCCGCTGGATGCTTCTATGACTGCGACTATTCAATTCAATAGCTAATCAGTATCATATATAATATACTGCAATCTACGGCGTTCCAGTTCCACACACACATGGACTCTTGGCTACACTAATGTAGGACGATTAGTAGAATAATGAGTGTGGTGAATTGTAATGCGATATGGCCATATAAAAGGAGAAAAAAGTTTTATTTGTTTAGAAAATGAAATCTATCACACAAAATTAACAATGAAGTTTGACGGTACATCAATGTTGATATTATGCCCTTCATCAAGCTCTTCCAAATGATATGATGATACACTTTATTTAATAATTGCTAAACGGGAGAATGATTAGTATAGTACTACCCCGTAATACGATTATTAAAAGCAAACAAACTGACGGTTGAGCAAGTTTGCAAACCATAAATTCGATTCGCTGAAGCTGAAACGTATCGTGCAGAAAAAAGATGCACTCTCTCGCTAGTCAACGTGGTGCACAAGAAAAGAAACAATTACGATTACCCGAGATTTATCACAAGCTGACAAGTACACATAATAGGACGTCAATGAGAACGTGGCCTTTGTTTTTCCAAATGACGTTAGTGGTGGATGTCAAACTAACTGAACTCCATATTGAGAGGGAGTTAGTTAATGAGAGGGAGAAACACGACACAACTCCTTCTGACATCACAACTTGAAACTCTGCTATTGTCTGGACGAGCTAGACTATGTACACAGTCTTGCCTTATCAACCATCAATACTTTAATTATGGTCATTTATTTGTAAATTTGATACGCGATGAAACATTTCTTAGGTTTTTACAAAATAACTAGTTTGGTATTTCAAACATAGTTGTGGGACACCGTATAATACAATGGATGCTACACCTACATGGAAAATGTGACCATGGACTTATACGTTAGTTTGTGTAATTCCTGGTTAGTACTCGTGCTCGTTCAGGTTTTCTGGTAAATATACCAGATCAACCAACGTCAAAGCCCATTATTGTGAACTTACATCAATCTTACCAAAATAACATAACAAGCAACTTTGTTTCCAGCTTAAATGTAATTTATGATGCTTGCGAAGGCTTTTACACCGTAAGTCACGGTGAGTGGGTTTCTTCATGACTTCATTGCACATATCTTCTACCTCCTTATTCTGCAGAATAAATAATGGAATTGCAACCAGGCCTTAGGCATGGGTTCTTTGAATGAACTACATTCAGCTTTCAGTTATCACTCTGTAATCAGTTTTAAGAAATTATGCAATATTTTTAATTCCAGTTGCCTGGCAGCAAATAAAACTCACCACCAATTTTTGGTAGATTTGTTAAACAAACATCATGCCAAGTTCACAGAATAATATCATTCGCCCCGGTTGTGTGCATCGGTGAGGACCGTGAGAAATTTATTGTGGCAAGTGTTGTTATTGTGGATATGTCTGCTTTCGCACATCAAGTTAAGTGCATTTTAGTACAGTAGAAAAATAAACGAAACGGAATTAAATGGATTGCGATCAACGTAAATGATGTAAGATGTGTGGGAAACGGTGGAAGTGAATCGTTAAATCAAAGCTTCTCATATGTGAATATTTGTGTGCCCACGCTTAAAGCAGTTCCTGCATTCATTTCCTGATTTTATTTACTTTTCTTCTTATCGAAAAATAGCTGGCTGGATTAAATCTTATTTACAACTCTTCTAATTACAAATATCACAGCGGTGCGTGGTACAAAGAGGATTTAAACCCAACGGCTTGATATTTCAGTTAATATTTTACGTTTTAACCGTAAAGTTATTAAAAGTTTTTATCCCAGACAAATAATCGGGCAGTCCGGCAGATAAAATAATAACTCCCAAAATTAACATAGCAGTGTTATGAAACGTAACACCTATCTACTTCATTCAAATATAATAGTATTTACCACATGCTATTTACCGTGAAGATTGTTTATGATTAATTTAACATACATGTATGGTTGAATAAGTGCCTAATGGATTGAATGAAATTCAACTGGATGGAGAAATCTGTCGACTAGAAGCTTCTCAAAACCAGACAAAGCATGCGAATTTAGAGTTAATACACTGGCTCAATTATCCTATCACATCTGCTCGTGAAAAAAGTCTGTTAAATGTTAAATTTCATACCCGTTTTTAATGGACATATTTTGAATCTGGTAGACATGACGAGAGGTGGAGGTTGACGGGATTATAAAAATCCTAATTATCGAATAGTGCTTTTGTAGATAAGCTGGAGAAGCTACCTTATTAGTATCTGTATTAATTGGTAAGCATCAGTACAACTGGCTGCTCTACCACTGTCACGTGCCAAGGTTTAACGCCGATGCTATTTAAGGATAGAACACACAACTTAGAGAACACTAGCAAAGCTTCACTTACCAGATTAAAAATTGATAGTTATCGTCTACAGATGAACATTTGTTGGCAAGACGCTCTAATGAGTATATCTTTTTCTGTTGGAGATCCGTGTGCTTCTCATGGTTATCATAAGTAGAATTTCTTTGTTTATAGATAGCTCCACAGGCAAGATGACAGAGGGTAATTCATAAAGGGCGATGATAAAGGATTTGTACTTAAGATAGACATTTCTGGTGAAATGATACTGATTCGCCATCCACCCACCCACCCATCAGACAAGAGAAACTCATTAACAACTTAACAGACGACTGTCAAAACTGCAGTTAGTGTCTGCCAGTCGAATCTGGTTCATAAAATATATTCGTCAAAGGTTGTTGTCAGATGAAGTTCCCCACAAACGACACACTTACTTGCCTAGTAATGTGGTAGAACTCGATCTGGAAGGGATCAGCAGTTTTTCTTTCTTAACATGTAGCCGCTCACAACTTTGTTACAGTGAAAACTTTCTTTAAACCCGTACCCAGGAAAAACAAATTGGAACTAACCGCAACCATTTATTCTGTTTGAAAGTAGCTACCACGCCACAAGGACGCATACACGCGAGTACAATAATGTGGTATAAACTTTTAAAATGGGTATTGGAAAAAGGGAATGTACAGTATTCGACACTCGAAATTAAGGAAGTGGAATACTGAAAATTTATCTGGTAAAAAGAACAATTTGGGGTACGAAAGCCGCAGGATAATATTATGACACAAGTTGAGTGTCATGGAGTGAGTGAAGATTAGAGTGGAAGGAATAATTTAGAATTCGGAGTAGTACCGACAAAACTCTATTATGGATGTATGTAGGTAGCCAAGGAGGTAAACGTATCTGTTGAATTTTTTAAGGAAGTACTCATCACCACGAGAAAAGTGAAACGTAAACCCGGTGAGTAGACAGAATGTCTAGTTTTCAGCTCCCCTGGGACCCATTCACCACTTGCATATTTAGTTTTTCTACCATGGGGCATGTATTCGGTGGGAGTAGATGGAATGAGCATGCGACACATTCCTTCAATTCTGCTCAGACCTTCAGTGTTCATGGCGCTTTCATTTATCACTTGTAATTCAAGGTCAATAATTTTCCTTCAAAGGCAATTGCTTTAGTGGTACAAAGGACGATGTTTTAGTTGTGCACATGGCTGTTCCTGTCGTTAATAATTATGTACATTACGTTACAGTAAATGACTACATAAATGTGTGTGAAGGATTAGCTCCTGTTTAGGATGACGAGCTCATGAAATGTTCATTATTTATTATATCAATGATTAGATTAACGACAACGACTGGCTTGAAAGACAAGCATGACGAAGTGGCGGGGAGGTTCGTGGAATTGGTCGTTGGCTTTGTTGTTACCTTGTGATCAGTTCCGTCTCAAGTGGAATAGGAAATTTGGCATTGCAATGTTGTTTACTTATATCCAGTCAAACAAAACCCGACTTTGTACCAACAGTTTGCCAAACAGCACTTCTGGTGCACACATCAGAATAGTAGTAAAGTTTCCATCGGCTCATCTAACGATTCCAGTGATACTTTATTTATTACTCACATTAAATCAGCGTACTAGTGAAATAGCCACCGATGTTACACTGATTATTATTGTGGAGAGCGAATTCCGTTTTCTTTTCCTCTCCCCTGTTGATATAGAAGAAGAAGAGTAAACAGAGTAATATGCGCAGCTTACTGCCACATTTCTCCGTCCGCATTCTCACCTTGTAAGTACTAAGTACGCAAGAAATGGACTTGGAGAAAAGGAGGTGAAAAACGTAATTTGCTGTGATGGTGATTATAGCGGCGTCTGAATGAACAGAAAACTCTTCTATGAAATTAGAGGGATGACGCATGAAAGTTGTGCTATAGCTATACTACCCTACTCACACACAGTACGGACATTCTTGTTTTGCATTATTTACCCATAGTTGATATAACGTAATAAAACAGTTGCCTTGTCTGCGAAACGAGCTTCGCCACAATCATGGTTTACTCTGGCGTTGTGTTGCCTTTGTGCGAGCTTTTAGTAGAGTCGAGTCTTGCAAGTCTTGCTGGTTAGCCAGAGCGGAGTGATGAAGATGATCATCTCTCTTCTTCTGGTCATAACACTAATATACTCCAAGCAGAACTTTTAGCTCGTCCTTTTATCTGCCGTTACGGATTCACGGAGTAGAGTAAAAAACAGAATAAAAATAATATTGCCGGCTGTACATTTATAGAAAATAAAGTTTCCACAATCTCTGCACCTTACTCGAAGAAAAGTAACTGTGTCTGTCGTGTGTGTACACCTTCACCTTTTCCAGAGGTATAAAGTTAATACATATTATGTAATACCGTAAAAAACAAAATTAGTTTTGGTAGAAAGACATGCGAACAGAAAACAGAAAAAGTTTCGTTTTAGTTATGCAACGTTCTGTTTCCTTCGGAGATAAGAAAATATTTTTTTCATTTTCATCTCAGATCTCAGTACTTAGGCATGTGGGAGAATGTGTACAGCGCGGTGGCAGCAGCATGTAGCCTTGTGTGTCCACCACCACTGCTGTCACGACTACGCTGTTGCTTTTACGCTTTCTCCGCTGATGTAACACAAGTGCATTTTAATACATTGCTGTAATATCTTTTTGATAAAAGCAAATCTGGAGAAGCTGACTGACTTAGAAAGAGAAAAGATGTATAATAATTCCTTTGTGCTATCAAAATACTCATATATTGTTATGATTTTTCAGGAATTTCATACTTCTACAGTGATCCAATTTGTTCCATGTTTTTTTCTCTTTGCCCCGGAACAAAGGTTTCGGCACTGAAAAAGTTTGCTGGCTTTCTCGCTGTTACCACTGCAGCTGACAACGGACCAACTATAAGAGGCTGTACGGAGCGAAAGCGGAGTACGGAAATGACGGTCGCATCGGCATAGGAAGCAGCAGAAAACCCAGCGCTCACTTTCTCGCTTCGATGGACGCTACCTATTCAGAATACTCTTCTTTTATCATCACAAATTTCGAGCATCGAGAAAAAGTGGAGAAATGCCGGCGTGAGAAGTAGTGACGAGATAAGCGTATGTGATTTGATTTGATCTCTCCGGTGATTCTACCTCATTCCTGTTTACTTTCACCTTTTCCCTTATTCCTCGTCGTCTTTTTTGGCCCCAAGTTTAATACGGTTTGGGTTCTCTCTGCTCCCTTCGCCAAGAAAAGAAAACGAAATGGATTTTATGGTTTCCTCGACGGGCGACATGAACAAACGTCTTGTTGAGTTTGCAGAAATACGTTTACCTTAAAAATTGACAGTGAAAAAGAAAAAGAATTTACGTTGTGGAAAATCTTCTACCTGTGAGTTCGATGAGGCGCTATTTTTTATTCTGTCTGCAGTGAATACAAAACTACAATAAAACAGAAAAGTGTTGATGTCCTCAGCATGCCGTTCTCTTCTATTCTTTACCACTACTATACACCAAGGAGAGTGTTTTTCTTTCTTACAAATTACTGTCGAAAATGCAATGAACACCTCCACTAGATAGACACTAGACTGAGAGAGACTTTTTATGTGGAAGTTACTGTGAAATAAAGCAAAATCTCAACCTTCCGATTTCTTTGAAAACTATTCTACCCAGCTCAAATCAATCAAGGCAATGCCCTGCTAGGAAAGTCAGACGGTGTATTTTTGAAACTAAGCTAATATAAATTGTTTGAGAAGGTTAGTGAAAGCAGTCAGGGTTTTTCTAGTCAGGAAAGTGGCTCATCAGTAGTCTCACAACTCTCAATACAACTCTCGCTCCACTCGTGTGTGTGTGTGTTTGTGCCACGAACAGATGAAAGATTGTATTAAAACACAGGGTCATATAAATGATACAGTCCAATTCTGATAGAAATTTATCTTCATTGGTTATTAATGAAAGAGAATAAATTGGTTTGTGGTTGACTTTGTTGTGTGAATTGATCAGTAGGACGACTGGCCACTTGTGTTGTAATTTTAAATTAATTGCTTATATAGAAGGAGATAAAATGTTGGAATAAACCTTGGAGCAGACGCTCATTCGATTACGACTTGTTCGATTAGAAGAGTGAATATATGTTGCTTTACAAGAAGAATGCCTAGATTACTGTGACACAATTGGAATGGCTGAAATAGAGAGTGAAACGACGTCCAATATGTTGACACACGAAGATAAAATGCTCCTTTTGGAGATGACTAATGGCAGTTTGCTCTTGAACAACGTAACAATGTTGTTCGAGTCGGAGCTTTTTGGTTCAGGTGAAACAAATGGTGATACGTTGCTAAACAAGTTAGTCATCGGAGCTGGAGCGGTCGGACGGGCAGGAACGACAGGTCGGAATTCAAGTAGCCCCATGCTTCCTCACCGATTCGAGTTGGACATGAGAGTCCAGATCGGTCTCTACACCGTCATTTTTCTTCTTGCAATCTTGGGCAATCTCGCTGTAATTCTAACGCTCGTACAAAACCAAGGCATGCGTACCATAACAAACTTGTTTCTGCTCAATTTAGCCATTGCAGATCTTCTTGTGGGTGTATTCTGCATGCCATTCACACTGGTCGGAATTGTGCTCAAAGACTTTGTGTTTGGGGCTGTACTATGCAAACTCATTCCCTATCTTCAAGGTAAGCCTTCTCTTTTATGTACTACTTTTCACTCCTCCCTAGTCACAACTTTACAACTTTTCACTCTAACACAACATCAAATTACAGTAATGACCATTCTCACGTTCTGGCTCATGTGCCACCACTTTTTACATTTTACGTTTCCTCCCCACTGTCCGAGATTTATTATTATGAATAAGTAATTGTAATTCTTATTTGTCTACACGGGAAATAAATCAAAGAACCTGGAAAAATAGTACTCATGTGATTAGCTTACATTTACACCATATACCATCAAAACTACGCATTTCCTACTCCAAATAACACCATGGCTCCACTTTTATACTGGTTCAAAATTGCGCGTATTAAGCACCTACTCTTCTGTGTAATTTCCTCTTAGCGTAAGTAATATCCTTATTATAATAGTTTCGAAAAATGTAAAGTACCTAATGTCGACCCGGAGAAATAGCAAACATGTACATTAGTTCCGTAGTCTTCTTCGCGATAAAAGTTATCCGGTGCCCTCCGTACATTTAAATGAAGGCGAACAGGAAACAGCCCACTACGTTCTCTACCATCACCACCACCCATCTACTTGTTACCTAAGCATTCAGTTTATGTTCCACTTTGGTACTAAATGCACACATACTTTCATAATTCTTCTAATGAAAAGCACGCCATTCACTGCAGTGCAGTTCCAAATTGCCCATGCTCCATTGGTTCAGTTTCCACGAGAAGAAATTGATGATTCGAAGGGTTTTAGTAATACATTCACGGAAGGTTAACCTTTGGGTTCCAGTCAACGAAATTTTAAAGAGCAAATGGTAAACAAAACGATTTTAAGTCTTTGGTTAAATAAAAGGTAATTCGAAAGACGTAAATCGCGGTTCATTGGCATAATGTATGTTTCATCAGGATACCTTAGGGACATGTTATATCCCCGAAACTTTAATAGAAAGTTGCTGGGAAAAAAATAAAACGGACAAAGTAGGCGACTGCGGCAACAGTCCAACCGGCAGCTGAGAGAATTGACTGGCAATTATCTTTCCCCTTTCTAGAATATATTAAGCAATTTTCCTCGGAACATTTGTAGCATTGGATAGTGTTTCCAGAAGAATGTACCCTTTTATTGCTTTCTTGTGTTTGGGAAAGATTTTAAATTACAAGCTTTTAGTTGTGTAATATTAAGAAAACAGCCCTGAGCCCTGTAATAAGTAGCAGGAAGCACACGCCCCTACGTCGTCTCATTTGTCATTTTGTAAGACAAATGGCAATGTCCTAAAAGAACGATTACTCCCATATGCACAAAGAATTCACAAAGTTCCATGCGGACCATCCAATTCCGACTATTCCGACTATTCCGATAATACCTCGTATCATTCAGACTCAATTAGCCTTTTGGGCAGCTTTGTTATTCTCTTTAATTTGCTATATTTGTTCTGGAGAGTCTGCAATGTGCAACTACCATACGTTAATGTTAATACCAAAGCTGCGCTGCTCTTTTGTGGAACTGAATAACTGATTGTTATTACTAAACAATATTTAAATTGACATAAAATCTCATAAGACTGGATTCGCAACCTCTTTTGTTGAACTGCACTGCACCATTGCTAATTATATAACACAAACACAATAACTGTCAATTCAGCTCAATTCAAATGCTCTGTTGATTTCAATTCCTACTACAAACGTAGGTGAACGATAAAGATAAGGGAAGGAAAATATTAATTCAACTCCCCACAATGATTGTAGGTTCATACTCGATCTACCTAAAATTTATAAATACATTAAACAAAGTTGATTTCCCCAATGTATTTCCCAGTATTGATTTACCGTTTTTACATTTACATTATAAAATGGGAACACTGTGCCTATTGATTGTTCCGTGCTTTCTTTTCGTTTGAACAAAAAACACACCTGACTGAGTACAAAAAATTGGATATTTATTTAAGGAAATAGAGAGCAATTGTCCTCAAAACCAATAAAAGACACTGAAAACACATTCAGTGTCCTTAGGCTATAAAAATATCTAGGCATTTTCAAGACGAAGAATCCTTTAAAAGGATATGGGTCTTCTATGATCTGAAATATATGTCCTCGAACAACACAGGTAACTATAATAATCTAATAATACAGCCGGTTGTAGCCTAAAATATATGCTGCGTGCTTAACAGCACAACAAACTCTGTTATTCCTTTGTTAGGCCTCCGTCCGGCCCTTTTCAGGCAACTTTTCTCAGAGACTGCTGCACCAATTTTGATTTTGATGTAGTTTTGCTTGCCAACCCTAGTATTTTAGGCAGGTTATATGTGTTAGATCTGTCAACTCTCTTTTAATTAAAATATAAAATAATTTTATACTGTATTTCTGGCAACTGGTTTTCAAATATGCCAATTTATGAATTTCGTTTCAAACAACACTGGTATGCATTTTGGACAAAGAATTCTGCCTGAAACGAACCACAGAATTTGTATCTATAATATTTATCTTTCAATTTTGCTTTTAATAACATCAAGTTTTTTTTGTGGGTAGCAAATAACAAATTGATGTTACAGATAAGTTTAACACGAAATAAATTTAATATTAGAGAGTATCGTTTGAGTAGACGAAAGTCTAGGAAAGTCACAATTTGCGTATTTTAGACAATTGTTGCAAATATTTGAAAAAGCGGCATGAAAACATCTTGAGCCTTAATCAGGGCTTATAAGTTCATAAACGGGAATGATGATTACAGTGAAGTTTACAATCGACAATTCTTTCTTTTGACACCCTTTTAAACTTTTTACTGAATGGGTTTGGTGCTTTGTGGTCATAGGCACATTAATCACTAAAATAGACGTGGAAACTATATATGATTATCTTTGGTTCCTGGTTTCATTGCTGAGCAGCTCAGAGCAATACCATTGAATAATTTAAACCACCTTTGAATTATTCTGACCGTCTCATGCCACAAAAGCGTCCTGAAACATTGGCGAATAGACAATATTAGCATTTGGAGATAAAGTATGTGAAAGTTTGTCGTCTCCTTTCACTATTCTCTAACCTTGTTCAAACAGTATTTCAGGTATCGATATCCTAAGAGTATACAGCAAATAGTTTCAGCATTTATGTATACATATATGTAATAGTTGTACAAAATAGCTTAGTTTGTACGCTTTTGAGTTAGCTGACATTGATGTAAGCAAGACATGTATGAGGTTAGTATTTAAGGTTATTGCAAAGTGGTTCCGTGAATCATGACATATAGTAACATTTCAACGCATCACTTCATTAAAAGAAACATTTGTATTTGTTAAAACAAACATTAAAAATTTAACTTTTATTTCAATGATTGCAAAAATTTACTTTTACTTTAAATGACTATGTTGGTTGGAAAATTTAATGTTAATACCGCTTCTCATAATTACATTTGTTATAAATTGGAACCCTCTTTATTTAACCAAGTACACTTAAAATCCTATTCTTGAATGAACGAAATGAAATCGATATATTTTCTGTTCCGAGTGCAAACAGCTATTCAAAGAGATAGACTTATCTCTTGACAATTTTTTGCTTAGATGTACGACAATCACACGTGACGTGATATTTTTTTTCCTTCACGATAAGTAAAGTTAGAACTTATTCCCAATTCCTATTCGATTTTAGAAAAGCTTAAAGAAGCTTGATTTTCACGCACTTCCTATGACTCACGGCCATGTATGTAGATGAACGTCTGTGTGATAAAAAAGACGGGAACAAGATGAAAATATTATGTTTCTTCAACTGCAAGTCAACATTAGGGTGAAGTCCCTAGTGAAAAGTTTCTCTATCGTAAAATAAGGATTATTGTCAAGCATTTTGCTGCCTTTTATATGAATAAGTGCCTTCTCTTTTGTTATTATAATATCAAGAAAGTACTGGAGAACGTAAGTAGTCCCATTTCAACATGAAATGCTTTCCAATGTGTCATTTCTTTTGGAATAAAATTAAAATAAGTCAATGATGTCACTGATGTTGTCGTTATAAAAATTTGTTTAAATTTCATTTTGTGTGCCTTTTTCCAATAACAGCAACTAAATATAAAAGTTGACACAACTTTTTATTTTGACCAACGAAATAAATCTATTCATGCATGCCTATGTTTCTTTTCGGTATATGTGAAACCACGCCCTAAATTTGAAAACTTTTCTTTGTTTGCATTTATTTGTATTTTGCGTGAGGTTCATAAGTGCAACCCGACGCAAACTGTCTCACAATATATTTAATGTGTTTTGTATGATATATGCGCACCGTTCTGTCACGAACAGACATAAGTAGAAAATGAAGGGTTGTCTCTTTTGTATAAAACTTTCCTTTGGCACATACAAACTATCCGTTTGGGCCTTTGGTACTTTGTGGATCAGGTTCAGAAAATTATTTGCAGATTTGAGCTTACCATGATAGTATCCCCTGATGTAGTATCCATTTTTTGCACACACGCGTAAAGGAATTTTGAAAGAAAAACTTACAACTGCAACTCTGTACTCTACGGGTACAACTACTGCCTGATTTTCATTTTTCCCCTTAAGTTTTTCTTAAAAAAACATAGTCCTAGAATTTCAATAGTGTATGAAATGAAGAGTGTCTGCGTGTCACCATTCTTTTGCATGTACATTTCTACGAATCTTCACATCTTCAAATTTAAATATCTACTCGCATTCATATGCATGTGTCATGTGGAAGGATTTTACATAATCCTTAGAGATCACTTTGCTTCTCTTTTTTCCGCATAGATTCATGAACCAAGCTTGCTTGCTTTATTGCGTGGTCGACATTCTATATTGTGTTTCAGACAACACAGCTACAGCTTTGCTCACTTCTGTTGTACCGATTCCCTTATGAGTAACCGAACCAACAAAAAATACATAAAAAGTTAGAAAACTGGCAATATCGTTGATGCAAAACGTAGTTGCTGTTCACACAGTAAACTGAGCCTTTCCCGCTGCTTTAGTGAAGAGTGTTAAATACCAAGATCAGGGCAGAGAAGGAAAAAGAGCAAGAAATGGGAAATCAAGTTCACAAAGAAACTTTCCCACTTTTTCTTCTTTTCTTCACTTGTACGGGAAAAACTACATTTTTTCAACCTGCCGAGAGAAAAGTTTCAGCGAGTGTTTTGCTACACTTTGGTATTTGAAGAAAGACCGAAAAATTGTCTAAAACCGATCCATGATTGCATATTTGGCTAGCGTCCCCCATAACTTTCACGCTTGACTGCATCGTATTTTTCACTTCTCAATGAGGGTACATTTATTCCCTTTCGCAGTGTTTACATCCTGCAATCTAAGAGCTTTACTAAATTGCTTTAAATTTTTTCTTGACAAAACAACTCAAAGTCATCTTTCTTACACAGCTTTCACTGTCAACTTATGCAGCTAATACTTTTACCTTAAAGTAACATTTGTGGAGCACTTCCTTTTGTTTTGTAAGTTCCAGTTTTACATAACCAACTGAGCAGCACAGGTTACTTTTATTTAATGTACAGCGAGACTCTCTTTTATGGTACTTGCTTTATTTATTCATAATATTGCACACAAAAATAGCATGCGACGGAGACGTAAAGTCCGACCTTTTTTCAGCAACATTATCTTTCTTGCTCGCACCACTATCTTTAAAAAATCTCTCAGTAAGTGGATGATCCATTAGAATCCACACTACAATTTATATCGTTGACATGAAAACGGAATCATTTAGATGATGCTGGAAAATGTCATGTCGCTTCCACGTGGCAGCAGCCATTATCTCGTCACAATACCCCAAAAGTGTCTGCACGTATTTAATATATTATTACATTCTTTATTAATACAGAGAGAGCTTGATCCGTGCGGTTGGACGAAATTCAGAGGAACATCCTTAACCTCCAACGATCGTGTACTTAACTACGTTAAAACAATGTGTAATGTAAAAGAAACTGTGGTATTGTTCAAGTAAGGCTTGTTAAGTTGTTGGAAATTTTGCGTCGAGAAGTAGGTCAGCACCAACATGCTTTTAAAAGCCTTCTTGGTTACGAGGAGTGACCAGGTCTGCACTAGTGGTCACACACAAAACTTACAGTTTTAATGGTGCGGTAAAAATACTTATGTACTACGCATTCACATTTCTTCTCCGGCAAACGTTTTGTTGTGCTTCCATTTCATCATTTTACTTTCATTTGCATATAAAACATTTCCCTTGTCTTCACTTTGGTGTGCAAATGTGCACCACGAATCCTGTTCCACTTTTAGCGCATAAGTTACCCGCAATTCGAGTAGATTCTTTAGATAATTTTTTATGTGCCACTCACCGTCTGCCTACATCTTGTTGTATTCATAAAATTTTGTTTTTTTCACTCCACCATTCACCCATGATTCTCTTCTCTTGTATTCAATCCGAGTTCATTGCGTATGTTGACTTGACTCCCAGAAATTCTACGTGAAAGCATTTAATTAAAATACATTTGACAGAAAGATGAGAGTCGTCTAACGCACACCGCATGCCTTTGTAATTCGTTCCAGACAGCTACACCAAATGAATACCAACGTCAAGGGGACCACTTTCCTCATTAGTATTGAATGTGACAATGAATGTATTCAATTTTTCTCTTTTGTAGAGTAATTGTATTATTATCTGCTGCCTGCTTAAATCCGAGCAAGATTACATCCTCTGTTAGGCCTTCCGTCCGTCCGTCCGTCCTCTGACAACTTTTCTCGGAAACGATTGGACCGATTTGATGCGATTGTTATAAAGATTCTTAAATATGTTGGGCAGGTTAAATTCGAAGACGCGCTTGATCTGTGAAGTACTTTTCGGGAAAATAAAAAAGCACTAAGCTGCTTCAGAGTTAGTGAATTTTTCAGAGCGATACTTTTCTCAAAATGTCCCACAACAAATCTATGGAAATATTTTTAAAAAGTATCAAAAAATCATTTTTTGTTGAAAAATCCACTACATCTGAAGACGCCTACTATTTTGCATCGGTAGGCAAATAACAAGTTGGTGTTCAAACGTAACAATTTACAAATTTCTCTTCATTCATTAACACTTGCATTTGCATGCATTTAAAGTGGATGGACGATTTTAGAAACAAATTACAAAATTCATTTCTAGGAGAACTTGATTCTGTAGTTGGTTTCCAGCAGATTTCGGTGTTTGATTGGAATGACGTTGTAGTCATACACTTCTACGCTATATTGTCACTATTTGCTAATGTCTTGCAACGCTGCACAACATATCTTTAAACCATTACCGAGGTTTATTGATAAATGTATAAGCTTCAAAATATGTAGATAATAAATTGAACAACCAGAACGGAATAAATACATAAAATGAACCAAAACAAGATATGAGAAGTATCATGAATGTAATTTCGGGTAACCCCGAAGAGATTCATTTCCATAATCATTCTGCTGAATACTGTGATAATCCATATTCCTGTCGCACTTCACTGTCTCTGGATACGCTATCGGATGTCATGTCTAACGAGACAAAATGCAAATTTTGCCTCATGTCATCTAAACAGAATGAGCAAAAAAGTTTTTTTCTAGACAGGTGACATTAAGGGAGTAGATAGGTGGTATTGTGACTTGTCAGGAATGCGTAATGGTAGGATGTAATGGAGGCACTGCAACACATTTTGGTGATGAGTTTACTATAGCAGCCCTCGAGCTGTAGCCTATTTGCAAAACCGCGAGAAACTTGTCCATTTTGTATGTAAAATTTGTGAGGGAAGGCGTGAAAACAGAATGATGGCTAAAACGGAGAAAGATATACATAAAGCGTTCACATTGTTTTAATACGTTGAAATTGAATTGAAAATTCTAATTTCGATGCAAAATTCAGTTTTCTTGGTAGCATATTATTTTTGTATATTACATAATATCTGAAAAATAAGAGTTTATGTTGTGTTGGTATGTTCAGCATATATCACGTTTTCACATGGTTACATGCAATCGTTATGGAATAATCTGAGTTACATTTAATACAGCATTTTATCTTACTTTTATACTGCTAATTTTTACTTTTGTGCATAGTGAATAAAATTGTGCTTTGATTTTCTTTAAAAATGCTGTACGAGATGCCTTTAGCAAGATTTTGGCTTTGACAATAGTAAAGATGTATCAAGGATGAGTGAGCACTTAATTATTTCATTCTTTCTTTTAGTAAATAAAAGAGCTGACAGAGCTAAGAACAATTTGCACGCTATATATTGCAAAACTTGTCCAGAGCAAAATTTATAGCATAACTTTTGTTTAAACTTTCACATTTAGGTATTTATAGCTTGTGCCATTTGAAAGAGCGGAAATTGACGACATGATTAATCACTGTTTAGCTTTGCAGTTCAGGCTTCCCAACAAAACATTTTGTCTCTCGTTTCTGGAATGCAATTGCACACGTTTGTTTTCAGTTCAACAATCCCACATTAACCACTTTCCCTATTGTGCTTTCTGTCAGCCTTGAGGTAATAAAAGTTTCCGTTTATATCAGATAAATGAAACGTTAGAGCCATAGAGCTAAACTAACTCGTATTCATTTCAACTCACTTCGACTGCCTTCTACGTAAGCACTTATTTTTACACCAAGGAATACTGTGTACGTGATTTCACGTTGTTTATACTCTTAGGCCACGGGTTTCCGGTGGTCTCTGCGTCGAAATGATTAACTATTTTTGTCGTGGCGCAACATATGGCAATTCCAACTACTTAATTTCCAGTAAAACTTTGAAATGCCCGCAATTGCTTTTACTCTACTTCTAAAGGATTAGTATTAATTATCTCAACAATAGATACGATGGCGCTTCTGACATGTTAATCCACATATAACTGCAAGGCGGAGTTTCCAATGGGGAAGTATTATTGAAAGTTTTAAAACACTCGACATTTGTTCCATGGAAGGAAAATAAAGTCTGAAGAAGTTTCGTTTAGAGAAAGATGATGATTTAGATCCCTAGAGTAAATCCTAAAGCAAAAAATGCCGAACTTTTGCCACGCAAACACAATTTCTTGCTTTGCTAGCTTCAATGTCATATTTTTCGAGTTTACCACAATAACTCTACAGCAATTTACCTCTGTATATGACCATACAAAAGGCTGAAGTTTTATAAAAGTAATGCCTACTTCGGCCATCGATTTATATGACTATTACTTATATTTGGCATGGTGTATCAGTATCTGTTTAGACTTGATTAAAACAACTGCACTAATCCTGCTGCTTTAGCTACATAATGTAAAATTTATATCTATTTTATATGGTATGGGTTCAAAAAGTATCATTGTAACATTATTAAAACTGAAACTTACACCATATCCGTAGCCCGTAGCATATAATGACTTCCCCTTACATTGTGCATGCCAAATTCCCGCCTGCAGAGAAATGACTTTGGATTTAGATTGTTAGATTCTGAGCTTGAAACTTGGCCAAAACTAGCGATCTCTTTCAATGAACAGATTATGTTGAACTCAAATAAGGGTTTCCCTTGTAAGACCACAATGATGTGGAGGAAATGTGTTGCGATTGTATTTCGAAGCTTTAGGAGAGCTCACCTCACTTCCCAAACTTCCTTGGTTTGTCAACAAAGCCATCGACGAGACAAGTAAAATCATATACTACCCTCTTATTCACCCTCATACATCATCTTATACAGGTATGTCTGTGCAGTGGTGCGACTAGCTTAAGACATTCTTATTAAGAAATGTGGTCAGCTAATTCAACTATTTTGGCTGACGATATGAGATAAATGATTTCCTTAGCCGACGACAATTGAAACAAATGGAATGAAATTGTTTCCAGAAATCACACCAATCGTTGAGAATGTCTCATTCGTATCAAATATCCACTCTATGTGGAATTCTATTGAGTATTTCGTCCTTTCTGATGATTCTCTTGAACAGGGCCACCAGACATTTTTTCTTCTCATCGAGAAACCATTTTTGATATTGCGACTGTTACACAGGGCAAATATCCACACTTTCTACACAACATCAAGTTTTCAGTTGAGCAAAGGATGTTCTCCAGACGAAGCTTCTCTCCCAACACATTGCTCTTACAAAACTAAATGTTGGCTTAGGCTGGCAAGGGAACAGTTGGCAAAGCCGAAATGATGAAAAATGACAATGTTTCAGCACAGTTCAAGCTCAAGTTTTTCCTTTTTCGGCAAGCTAATTGCGATGACAAACATCATGAAATGTGTGCTTTTGCTACTTATTTAATTTTGCCTTACTCATCTCATAAAGTACAGGTCACTGAACCAGAAAGACCCATTTCATGGTTGACGCTAGTCATATTTATTAATTACGCCTTAGTCTTTCGCATGTAGATTCTAGAAACGTTATTATAAGAACGTCCTTAATGACACCAGACATAAGATACCAATAAAGAAATGTGATAAACTTTCAAAAAGTGATCAAAATAACTTGTACCCATTAAAGCAAATTTATAATCTCCCAGTTCCAATGAATGGTACTTTCAATATTACACAACCTTGAACACTAATTTCACACTAATATCAATCAGTCCAGTAATGTTTGACCTCGCCAATGAAAACTTAAATATGGGTGTTTAGATCGAATGTTTATTAGTTTTAATATTTGTAAAAAAGTGTGCTTGAATAGAATAAAGTATGCAAGAAGTTATTACAAATGATGGTTCAGAGAATTTCTGTATTACTGTAAATAAAAACGCTGAGCTCTTTTAAACTTTCAAATTCTATGAAATAAAAAGTCGTAGAAATCTGGATGTCAAATTTTATTTTAACTAAGTCATGTTCAAACCCGATTAAAGTTTACGCTGTGAAGCGAGGGATGAAGTTGGTATTTTTAACTGACTTTAATTCTTTTTACAAACATAGGATAATGCGAGATGGTGCATTGAAAATATTCAATTCTATAGCAATCTAGCAAGTTTCGCTTTCTCATTTTGTCAGAAGCCGTCGAAATAAAAACTTCACAAAAACTACCGCTGTGACATGTTTCTCTCGACGATAAATTGTAGTAATGTGTTATAACGGTTATTTCTTGTTGCGTGCTACGAAATGATGATTACATTAAAGTGGTTGTGGTTTACTGCACAATTGTAGAAATAACAAATTTGTACTTGGTACTTTCACAAAAAGTTACAGAAAATAATTTGGTTTCAGCTCTTCATTATTTTAACAGCCGTATAGCACTAAGAAATCATGAAATTTAGTAGCAACAGCTTTAAAAATGAAATTAGCGTTGAAAAGCTCTACCAAACATTTTGGTGATAAAGTTTTCTAAATATTTATTTTGTTGTTGTAGATAACATCTATGGACGGGTGGAGTAAAGCAGTTTCGAGTAAAGCAGGGAAATGCACTATCATCTATCAAAAATGACTAAAGTGCTGCTACAAAGCAGATGTAATTTAAGATGATCGTCAAATATGTGAAGGCGTCATTTAAGTCGTACTTCATTACTCCCTTACTAATGGAAAGTGAATTTATTTTATCATCTAAAATGTTTGCGGGAGAGATCATGAGGTCGTGTACATGATTACGTTTGAACCAACGCTATGACTTCTTCTGTGTCTCGGTATCGTTGTTCTGGAAGTAAAATATCTCGTAAAAATGTGCGTGCTGTGAGACTGAAAGTAAGTTGTCATTTTGTGACCGTACAACACTGGTAAATGTACATTAATCATTATCTATTGACAATGGTCCGTTCGCTTACATTTCATGCCAATCGGATTCATGTGGAAAAATTTATTATCCATTTTGGAACTTATATTACTAATCCGGTGTGAGGAGGGAGTGTCTATTTTTTATGGCCATATAAATAAAACTGTGTAGAAGGATGTGCGGCTACTAGGAATGGATTTGTGGAAAGATAGATTTCTCCGGAACCATCACGACGTGGAAGTCAAATGTTGTGTAAAGCGAATACAAATCCGGCCTTGCAATAAGATCCGCACAAAAGTTATGCTTCTATTTTTCAAGCAAAGTCTGTACAAGAGAATAAATAACAGCTTTTTATTGGAAATCCCGGGATCGGGAGTGCCCCTGATTTTTAGAAGTGATGCTCGTAAGGCATACAAAAACATTTGATTTGATCTTTTGGTCACACCCTCTACTAGACCGTAAACGAAAGGGTAGTCTTTGTGTTGACGCGTTGATTATTTCAATCGCTGATATTGTATAGCTTTGAGAGAAATGTGATAAGAAAGTGAGAATTGCGACAACTGCTGTGGATGCAAGTGCGAAAAAGTTTTTTACCGTATCAAATTCTCATGACATAGAAACCTAGCGTTATGGCTACTGTAGGCTTCATAACTCACTTAACAATCCAACAAAGTAACAACTGCACCGCTTTAGAATACAAATGTTTTGTTATGCGCACAAAAAGTTTTGCACGTGTCCACTATTCCAGCCCATCTAGCACAGTGTTTAAGTAATTCAAGTATTGCATTCACCTAAAGCAAGTTACGCTTATCGTCAGGCCTAACTTTTAACTACGTATGCTACTTACAGAATACTTCACTCTCCTAAAAACGTTGACTGCAATTTCTATGGCCTTACATAACTCACTTCAACTTAAATTACGAGTTCATTACTGTCAATGACCGTAATTTAATTGAAAATTACTTTTGACAGATGCAACTGCTGATGAATATGCTGTAGTATATTTTCAAGGGATAGCAACACTAGTCAAATGTTAGTGGACAACAGATGCCATCTTAACATTTTATTATTTTCACACAAGGCGAGCAGAGTGTGACAAAATTCCTAAGGATACAGCGCTGTCCATTTCTTATTTTAGCATTTCTTCATTATTTTACTGTACACTGTACTCTGTAACCCGTGCGTGCCACAATTTTGTTAAGCTCGCACATACTACATAACACCAGTATATTCACCCTTCAATACGTGAACAGAATTGAAAAATCAACGCTCTTAAGACTCGTTTCGTCTTTGATTGACACTTTGACACCCTTCGACCTTTTGGAATAAGTTGAATTGGTGCAATCTTTAGACACTTGCCTTAACAATGTTCGGCAAATAACAATTTATACTATGCTGCGTGAAACCGTTGTATCAATTTTTATGCTTTTTTTGTAGTTAAGTTGGATATGAATACGGACTTGATCTTACAACTATGATTTAGCTAAAATGGATAAACTCCTCCTTTAAATATTTCTGGAGTCCATTTGGGGAAAATTACACATTAGCATTTAAATGTGACAATTTATGATTCCAGGTTCAGACAGTGCCATTGGCATTTAATCTAAACAGGGAAAATTCTCCTTGAAATCAACTACAAAATTTGTCTCTATTAGAATTCTGCTATTTGTTTTCAGGAGACTTTTTTCTATTTAGCCTGATTGACGTTGAACTCAAACAAACTAAAATTTGAGTACGTGTTCGCTATTCTTGCAAATTTTGCATAATTGCCTTGGAAAGCTGCGCAGTATATCTCGGGGCCTTAGCAAGGATTTATTGAAATTGTGAAATCAGACTGGAACTGTTAAATAAGATTATACAAGCATTATAATGGAGTGAAATTTGATGTATGAGCTTAGCTGTTCATGCTGTAAAATTTAATCATCATTCGTAGCACAAACTTATTTTAACGGTACACAATAATTTGCTTAAGTAAAGGAACAAAAATGTTTAATATTTTTAACCAACAATGGTTTGCCTTCAATTTCAAGCAGCAATAGTGCATGTCACGTAGATGGACATTAAGCACCGTTATTGGAATAACGATTGGTTAATGCACGCGATGTTTACAGTGTGAAATTGAACACAAGAAAAAGGCTTTCCGCGTTCTAGAATGTCCTGTAACGAATAAAGGAACTACAAAAACCGTTTCAAAACCATCATCATCTCATCAGCGACACTCACGATAATTTGACTTCCTTTCTGATAATGCCTGCGAGAAATCAAGGGAAAAGGGCATTCTAATGTGTACTTTTGTTTTCCTCTTTCGCTGATTTTTAATACACAAGTTTTAGTCTTCCTGGATCCGCCTGTGATATTAACAACGAACGCAAATGCAATTCAGCACAACACAGCTATGCGCAATGAGCAACATAGTTCTCAGAAACTTGTCTGCTACTGATAGACAAACAAGAATGACTTGTCCTTAAGATGAAAGTAAACTTTTTATGAGGTTTATGTGCACTCGTGTGTCATATATTTCTCTAGAGTTTGAATTCTTTCATCTACCTTAGCTAACTATGAAAGAAGCTAGCCTTACATTAGCTTTTTGTCATCCTCAGAAAAATCAGATGGACACTTTTGCGTAAGTAATATGTACGTCAACGGCGCAATAAATAATACCTTACAGCAGCAACCTACTTTCTGAGGCGTGATGTTTCTTATTCAAATTGGATGTGTAATATTTTTGCTTTGCGCGACTGACAAAACTCGGTAAAACGAGCAAATATGAATACATACGCATCAATTGGAATAACTACGGGGGTAAGCCTTCTAGGTTTTCGGTTGTTTTTAAAGTAAATATCTGCGAAATAATTGAAATACGGTAACTCCGTCGTGACGGAGAGACAAATAAGCTTTGCCTTTTCTAACAAAACATGTTGATAGATGAAGGATTTAAAAAGTAATTCTTGGGATACATTTTATCTACCATGCACAGTCAGTCAAGTGATCAGCTGTGAAGCACGTAAGCTAGAAAGCGAAATTGAGAGTGCGAATGACGTTTCCTATTTCTTGCTATTGGATAGGAAGGAAAGCGTAATATTATGTGTATGTTTTGGAGAGAAAATATTCAGCTACAATAGTAAATGTTAGTTATATATGATGAATATTTAATGTGCATTAGTGATAGCAAACGGGAAGAAACACGACACCACATATAGTATAGTGACACACTGTACTATCTGCTTTGTATAATAATAATTTCAAAATGCATACTATCTCTCTCAGGGACTGTGCGAGTCATATTAGAAATCATGCAGCATGGCCCAGGAATACTTTAGCTGCAAAAATACAAGGCCCCAACTTTTCACTACAAGTAATCATGCGATCGTAATGGCCGAAGCATTTCCAGATCAAGTTGTTATTACAATTCTGAATATGATACGTAGACATTTTTTATTAGTTTCGCTGAATACAAATTTTGTTTTGTGTGTCTGTGCATTCATTCATGTAGTACTAGATATACGATAGGAATATGTTTCAAATTTGAACGATCAGCAAGGAATCTGGGAGAAATTTATTTATTATTCCATGTGTTTCTTATTCGAATCAATGGAAATTGAAAGAATGAAAAAAATACGACGCTTGTTTATTGTTTACATGAACAAGCATTAAGTGAAACCCCTGACAAATTGTAACATTGAACGGTTGACAATTTTTGTGTGATAAAACGAAAAATTGATTGATTTCAAAGAACCAGGAAAGTGTTTTTCTGCGTAAAATAGTCTGTAGCGAAATGATTACAAAAGCCAGAACACATAACTCATGCCGAATTAATCTCAACAAAGGTGTTTTGTTTGTGTTTGTTTATATGCTGATGTCGATTTTAGTAGCATCCGCACAGCGACAAAACTTAGCTGCTGTGTGCGTACTTTTGTAGATTGCTCGTTGTAATCAATCAATTTTGTTCATATGATCACATTACTTGCACCTTTGCAACTTCACTTACAACAATATACATGACGCAGCGTCATGTACGGTTCATTAATATGTTACGCCACTTATTGTGATAGCTTCCCGAATCTATCCCGCGAACCCAGTCTGGTAGGGCTATTTTGATTGACTAAATAAGGCACTTGTCACTCACAAATTATGTTAACTCTTGATAGCTAGTCAGGAAGTTGATTTTGAGCCTAAGTTTCCCAATTGGAAATAATCGTGTAACTCAAAATGTATGACAATTAATGGCTTCCCATGAAGCCAGAAATAATTGGACATATCTGAGAAAAACATAGAAATACCGTCTTTGTTGAAAAACTTCTTTGATCACACAACCAATAAGAGCATCTTAAGTGAGTGCGCACTTTACCGTAAATAGTGGCTGGTGCATAAAACTGGTGCAATAAAGTTCTTTTATTCCAAAGTAAAATTCCTGCGTATAATATATTTATGACAGATCAAACATTTGTTTGATCCCGTTAAGCCATTTATTGTCTACGCCACTCTTATTCACAAGAACTTATTTTTGTGAGACAATTTTCGCAAAAAGTTTTTAGAGTGAGCAAAATGTTCCCAGAAAATATCCAGTTGCTTGTTATTGTCGAATGCAATCAGCTTCTACCTGCATGTCACTGTGTTTCCCGTTGGTATTTGTCAATAATGATAACAAACATTTTCTTGTAATTTGGCCGTGCATCGTTTCACACCAGGAAGATGTAACATAATTTGTAGGAACATTGTAAGCATAAAGTTGACAGTTGTTAGTAACTTTACGAACATAAGTGACATGTGGTCAAGCAAAGCAACACGACACTGGAGAGAAGAACGGGCAGGGAATAGTGGCACTGTTTATCTACACAATCAGTAAATTGAAAATGAATATTTGTGTGAACTTGGCAATTGTAGCTAGGAGTAAGAGTAAGTAAAGTGATTTCTTGTCGCTGACTAGTGAGTTGGTACTATGTAATGCAAGTGGTATACACTTATAATTATTTTCTTTTACTCTTGCTAAACATAAACTGTCAAGCTAAAATGGTCTCTAGTCAAAGTTACAAATGCTTCTCATTCCAGAAGTTGCATGTTCCGATGACTTTTATTAGTTTTATTATGTTCTTATTTCTACTTGGGAGCTACTAAGAAATGTTTTTGTATCCAGCGCTTGTATCATTATCCAAGAAAGTTAGAAAGTAACTCGTAAATTTTGATTATTAGAAAATTTATTTTTTAGTGCACATATTAGCAGAATCGTCTTGGCGATCACATTGGGACAAACCTACATGGGCTTTTTGAGACATTCAGTTTCACTCAGTACCCAGTAGTAATGAGGCGGCTGTTTGAATGAGATCATTTGAAAATGACACCGAACCAACCGTGCATACATGTTACGAAGTGTTTGCCAGAATCACTAAAGAATGATATTTTTCAATGGAAAATGGTGATTATGGTTTGTCCATTATAAGTCTGTAACACTTAATGTCCGCAACTCATATTGACGTTGACATTAAATTTGCGCAGTACTTTTCCAGCCAATCTTTCCTCGATTCAATTAATTTCATACGAGCTGCAATCCCGTAGCTTGAAATGATAATAATAGCAAGCACAAACATGCTTCAATAAATGTGCGTACAACTCATTCAACTACAGAACCTGAGAAAATATTGGAAGGAAGTGTATGTGACCAACATTGGTATAGAAATGATACCTCAAAAGACTTTGCAGTCCGTTCATTCGAAGCAATCGCGGATGCTATGCTATTACATATTTTCTGTCAATGAAGCATGTAACTGTCAAAGTTAGTTTTAAGCTGCAGAAAACATCGAACAACTTAGCCAAAAGATGGAATGAAGTTGCATAATTCTGTTGTCTTTCCATGTATAAACTGGACCGGACATCGCCTTCTTTGTACCCTTGTAATAAAAGATGGAGAAGTTTGCAATTGATTTCTTAAATGTCCTCATCTTCTAAACGACCGTCATCGAACTAGCTCGTGCAGCACATGGTAAAGAAAGTTACAGTGGACAGGATGGGCGGTCAGAAGTTAGAAGGGTAGAGAGACAATCACCATCCGCCTGAAGGTACACTTCTGAGCAACTCTATATTGTATTAGAATAAATCCCGAGGGAAATTGTTATTGTCAGCGACGGTTTTCTGCAATTTGTCTTTTCAACTGATCTACCATCTTCGTCAGCAATTTTCGACAAAGAGAAAGCAGAAAAATATTATACAAATGAGTTTGCTTTAATGAGTCGCGTCCGATTTTCATTTGAGTGCTTTTCCTTTATGTTATCACAGGGTGTCATTTGAGCACGTGACGAGATGTTCTCCCTAGAGAAAAATGCATTTTCAAGAGGCTTTTATTATACCTAACGCGTGCGGTAAAGCGATGTTTGTTTAGTGGCTTGGCGTGTTTTAGGGAAAGAAAAGACTGTCGCTGATTGCTAAAATTCTTTATTGTACTTCTTTCTTTCCCACTGTCACTCGTCTACAATAAAATGTTTATAGTTCACTTCAACTTTCAAGTTTGTTTGTTTTGTTTGTGTTTATTGCACGCTGATGACTGACTTTTGGAAGCATATGTTCCATTCCACTGCTGTGCATTATGGATTAATTTTTCTCCCAGGCAATCAGTGGAAACGAGAATCTGAAAGACTACATATATTTTGGTTGATAATGTTGGAAGGGGTAACCCAAAGCTCCATATACATTTATAGATGGTTGAGACGGACTCGTAACATTCACAGAGTAGTGAACAATTATGGATACAATCCCTTTCAATAATTCTATTGTACTATTCTTTTATGGACTGCCAACTGCCATCAAAACACCTTTTCCCATTGCAGTGAAATAGTTCGGAACAACTCATTTTTACGAAGAAAGTTAACATGGTGACTAAAAGCATTTTGCTGAATGCACATGCTGGAAATCGTTCTGACACATAAATTTCAGTCATGTGTGTTTTCTATTCTGGATTATCAAAATGGCAAATAAAAAGGGTACTTTTACGAAGTCATTAATGCCGTAGCCCAAGAAATGCAGAACGTCATACAAGAAATTGCCATTAAGTTGCTTGCTCTGCTTGGGCGATTGTAAGCAGAAAACAATAACAGAAAAAGGTTGTTTCATTCCTAACCCTCTTTTACTGTTGAGTACAATGACCCACTTTTGGCAAACAAAACATTTGGTTTTAGTGCACGCATCGTAGTTTTACCTATTAATTCACGGTCAACCAGATTATGTTTAAATACGGTAACATTCAAAATGGATTTGTAATATTATTCATATGTACTATACTATATGATTCTGCATTTTTTGTAATACTACTGCACTTTCGATTCGCAAAAAGTAGCAATCAGTAAAAAACAAACAAAGGTATTGGTGATTCAATGCAAAAAACCACCCTATAGAACACTAATTCAAACATATGCGTGTTTTATGTAAATTACCACACCCAATTTTTATCCGACGAAGAGCATTTAGGCGCACCTACGCATTTTGAAAAAATAATTTCACAAAATAGTAATGTTAGTATCAAATATATTACACAACGCTTTTCTCATTAGGTTTTTTGCTGAATACACTGCAAAACTTTTTTTGGGATTATATTTGGACCTTTGATGTTTTGCTTTTACCATTCCACAAGTGTAGGTAAGAGCTGCTTGAAAGTTCAAACTCCGTTCAAATTTGTTTTATTCCTTGTTTTCATTCGGTGACAGAATTAAATGAAAAATTTACGGACGAGGAAATTGGTTTATCATTATTTGTGTATTCTATTTATCTTTCACTGGTGTACCTTTCTGTAAACAAATGATCATTTGAAAAGTTTTCGTGTCGGAATAGAGGCTTGTATCTGCATACTATGAAATAATTTGATATCCTAATTTACATATTTTATCATTCAAATAAATTCTCAAAGCATCAAAATTAGACCATGTCAAAATAAATAATCTTTGCAGTTTTGGCTAGTTAAAAGATCATGGACACTGGTGTACACTTCCCAAATAGATAGGTTAGAACTCTGAACATTTTAGTAGTAATTTCTAGGTAAAATATTCGCAGCCTAAGTTAAAACAGCGTCAAGAGCATCAGTGAACAACAGCCTCAACAACCTAAGATGACATCAAAACCCAAAAATTCCACTTAGATTTAGTTGAATTGTAGCGTGGTTAGAGAGTCACGAATGCATTAGGTACTATATAGTTTCAAAGTGAAAGTTGTTTTCAAAAGTGGTAGAAATTTGGACGGGTAATGGAAAAATAGAACTTAACACACGACATTACCCACGACCTCCAATGCTGAATATCCATACAGCATGAAAGTGGTTATTATTACTTTCATCGTGCACTTTGGAACACCTTTCGTGCAGTCTAAAGTCTACCACTTAACACAAACATTTTTTAACGGAATCGATTTTTCATGATGTTTCTAGAGATTAGAAATGCATGTCGAATGTTTTTATTGCGAATTTAACAGACTTTAAATTATATGTATTTGTCAGTCTGACTTTGTAACGAGAGTTGGTAAGTAGAATAAACAGAACGTTAGTTATGTTACTGAAAGGAATATTCATATGAAGGTATACGAATTCTACCAATTCATGTATACCTTTATTATCGTTCCATTTCTCATCATTCATCTCAAACGAAAACAATATTTATCTGGATTCTCACATATCGCGTATCTGCCACGCAACGCAAGATAAAAGTAAACACTGATTAATTAACTTCCTTCTCTCCAAATCGTCAGCTGTAATAATTTGCCACTTTCTCCCTTTGTCTATGAGTTTGTTCAAGCCAAGTCTGAAAAATAATATACGTCATATTTTAGATTCATTTTTTTAAGTTGTCACTTGAAGTACTAGGCTTTATTTAGACATGTTTTATTTTCTAACACAATGCCCTTTGTTCCAGCTTCGGGGTCGTCAATGCGGTAAATGAAGGTGATTGAGGACAACGATTTTTCTACGAATTTCTACGAATTTGTCTACTTTATGCGATGAAATTTGCTCAGTTTTTCATGAAACTGCATTTTAAAGTGGAAAAGGCGAAACCAAACTGAAATGTGCACTTCGAGGCACGATTCGATGAAAAAATCATAAATTCACTGTTCTGTGAAACTTTCATGCAAATTTGAATTTAAAATACGACGAAAAATATTGTTTTCAGACCTGGCTTGAGCAAACTCATGTATTATTGTTACCCTATCCAAAATTCCAAAAGCAAAGAGCATGAAAATTATTTCAACATGTCATAGAATAAATACGTAATTTAGGGTGTTATTCATTTCAGACGCACTTTAGCTCAAATTAACTACTTCGCGTTATCTGAATCGCGATACGTGTTTAAAAATAACAAAAAACGGCGCACGAGAAACCTGCACTTATGGTATTGAAAAGTCAAATTAGGTTAACTCCGTTGACAGATGCTTACAGAAAGCTAAATGTTTGGAAATGAAAGGTAGAGGTGTAGAACATTTCTTTTATTTCATTCTACACCGAGAGGAAGAACTATGAATAGAATTTGCGTCAGGCCTTTCTTTTGTTTAATCAAACAATTCTTTACATTTTATTTCTACATTATGTCACACACTCTGTTGTTGGGAAGTTTGCTTTTAGCTATACAGCTTCCTTCGCTCTTTTATCTATCTTCTATGTGGTTTCTATTATTATGCTTCAAGAACTCTTAATGAAAGAAAAGTACAGCGGGACACTCATATCTATCCTAAGGTGATAAAAAAGTCATTTCTAAATGAAAATAGCCCAACATACAGAAGGAGACAGAAAGAGACCTTCGTTACTCAGTGACGGGTAATATCATCATGAAACATTTAAGCCTTCAACACCTACGCGTATTATCCGGCAAAACATAAAAAGTGCACGATTGTATACCCCCACGGGAAAATCTTAGACATGTCAACATTACACTGCTTACTTTGCTGACTTCAAGAAATTTCGCGACAAAAAAGCTTTCTTGGGTTTTATCGAAACTCGCCATAGTTCCGTCTTTCCGGTTAATTTCCAATCCTCAAGGCAAACCGTCACCTTCCAAGGAAGTTTGTACTTGCGTCAGCGTCAATAAATGGGGTTACATGTAAACGCATTTATTGAGGCAGAGAAAAGAGTAAATACACAACAAAATGTTAGCACATACGAATACAATAAGCTACTTAGCTTTAACCTAATCAAATTTCAGAGATAGATCCAAATTCTACAAGATTTGTTATCAACGGAGAGAACGAGCACTTGCTCACTTCTGCATGACCATCCCATGTCTCATACGAAATCATTTCCGTTTTGTTTGTTTACTAGGGTTTGCCTTATTTCGAAAAGCACACGAGTGCAAGTTCTGCAAATGGCACTATTTTCTCCATCCAATTTATGATGCCTAAGACCTAAACATTGAAGTGTGCTTTATTTAAACTTCAGTGAAGAGAGCAACGATCAACATCCAACATTTTTCCAAGGATAACGTTCGGAGAGAGTCAAGGATATTGATAGGGAACTCACTGCATTTGCCAATTTTAGTAATGTGCATAGTGAACTGGTGGTCTTTCACATTTGACTGTTTTCAGAAATTTGCTACGTGGACGTTGGGTTAAAGTAAATAGTCAATGTGATTTAGAGAGCCATGAATGTCTGTTTCAAAAACGTTTCGTGTGAAAACTTATTACATGTCTAACTTTTAATTCCAATCATAAACTCATTCAGTCAGTGTTGAGTGGCAGCTGAAAATGGCAGATTTCTCTAACATTTCGATGCAGTGCAGTGCTTGAAAATCCCGCAAGGCATAAGTTCCTTCATTGAGATGTAACTCTCGTCCCATTGTTGGATGGGTGTATAAGAAGGCTTGAATAACCAACAAAATGGAAATTTATCATACTCCTCTTTTTATTCACTTTCAGAATAGACTTCAGTTCACCTAAACAGCATTGATATTTGGTATGAAAATTCAAGAAGTAGTCATGGTTCCAGATAACTGCTATCTGCACCATAATACCCATTATAATTAATCACCAACAGCCATGAACCCATCTTATGTCAACGCAAAAATATTTCCAATTTATGGAATAACCTTCTTGGGTGAAGTATGCACTCAATACTTTTTATAAGCTTATAGAAACATTCAGATCATTATGAACACACATCTCGATGATTTGGTTATCAAAACTACTAATTAAAGCACTATCTTCAGGAGGAGGGGTGTTCTAACTGCCTTCCAAAGTCGGAACTGGATACTGTTTAGACCCATGGAAATGTGGATTATATCCTCTCACTCTGATTTATCAGTTGGCGACTCACAATAGATATAACTTTTTACATTTGTATAAGCAGTCGTTAATTCTCATGGCTGGTCAACAGCAGATCGTATGAATTTGGTTCATTGGTTACGGACATGCAGTAGTGCTCATATTATGGTGTAATTTCACTACTGAAGAATTTTGGAATCCTCTAGGTTAAATTAAAACTTTAAGCCACGTATAATTTGCAAGTTGAAGATTTCCCCATAAAATCCGCTTGCAAAATCAGAGCTTCCTCTGCAATGAAATTAAATGACACTCCCGCCCAGCTTATTACTCTAATGTAAGTTCTATTACGAAGCACCTGATTCACGAAGTGCTCTACATGCCGTTGAAACACGCATAGAAAAACTTTCTTATATTTTCAGCGTACATTGCTAATCGTTACACAATTTCATATTTATCATCTATACATCTATCTAGTATGTGTCAGTCTAGTCAATCCGTAAATGAAATTCTGCTCAATGGTTTATGCGTTTAATTTACCCTCTCTCCAATCGTTGATTATTACGCAAAATGTAATGCTATTTAGTTGTAGGTTTAAATACAAATTTCTGTCTCGTCTCCTTGAATTTTTATTATATGAATGAAAGCAGAAAGCAAGAATATTCTTTATGGACTAAAAAAGTAAAAGTACGTCTTTAATAACGACTGTTCATTTAACGTAAATAGGTACTGTATATGCATGCGGAAGCCAATATATGAAGCCTTGTTACGTCTTTGAAATCCAAAATCCTTGTGATGCATGTACTTTGCTGTAGGAATGTGAATTCAATTTGTCATTTATCTTCCCAGAAAATGGTATAATAATTGTCCATGAAATTGAAATACAACTACTTATTACACAGAAGCTCTGTTACATTCATTACGTTGAAATAATCGTGTTGTAGCCGACTTGAATGTAAATTGTAAAGCTAGCGAAGGCAAGTTAGTTCCTCCTGGTAATTCATTTACCGTAAACTCGATTTTAAAGAGTTAATGGAAAGTAAGAAGAGTAAGCGTATTTACAACGTCCATAAAATTGTAAATCAGAATTTCAGCATAATTTTTTATATGTGCACGTCTAACAAATTTACTATTTGGACCCACGCAGAAATCTGAGTGCAGTATGGGTGTTGTATTTGAAGGCGTAAGTAAAACCAGTAATTTGGTTCGATACTGGAGAAATATGGCGTCACTAAATTTTCAGGCGTGTCGCTACTTATTGTACAAGAAGACTATTACACAACGTTATTAAAATGCGGAAGGCTTCTTCAAGTGCAAATGGTCTTTTTTACATCTTTCCAACGAGCATGGATTTCATCTTTCGTCCGGTTTCCATAAACAACAACTACAGTTCAATTTCACTTCACTTTATAACTGCTGCCATATGTTACTGCGAAAAGGAGGACGGAGGGAGGGAGAGCGAGAGTGGAAGCGTTGTCATACAATGCAGAGTCGATTTTACGTCACAAATTTTCATTTCAAGCGGAGAAAATAAAAGCAGTGGTTCGCAGGTTAGTTGTGCGTGCACAAATTGGATTTTTCTATGTTTTAAAAATAAAGACATGTTCTACTAAACACATTGTTGGCGTTGCCAAAAGCAAATAAGCCTCTTTCGCTGTGGGTGGTAATATTATTGTTTGAATCTTGAGGCTGCAGAGACGGTACTCACTTTTCATGTGTAACAGTGATAGGTTACTTACACGTACACAGAAGGAGAAATTAGACAGCTTTTCTCGAAACCTTCGGTTTAGGTCACAAGCAGTAAGAGGCTACGATGTTGGCTCCGCTCAGCCACAAGCTGCCTGCTTCGCTGCAGCGTTAATAAATTGTGCAGATACATAATGCATCGCAACATCGCAAGTCTCAATCTGCCCTTCATTTCCTTCTTTTCATTTCTTCCTTCCCAGATTTCTCCAGTTGTAGTCAGTCTCCTTCACACTCAAACTTTCTGAATACAAGTTGACAGCTCACTTTGAATAACTCCGAATTAGACCACAAAATACTGACAGCTCGCTTCAAATCAATTTTGACGGCTAATTTAAACTTCAATTTCATAATTCCTAAAATGCAGGTTTCTCTGAATTCATTTGTTTCTAAAGAACATTAATTAAAATTCTTCTTGTTTTTACACTATTTTGCAATCATTAATGGACATTTTAGGTATGACTATGACGTCAACTGGAAAATAACAGTGGAATTATGAATATACGTACTAATGAAGATAATTAATTGTTTATCGTGTGATTAGTTCATTAATTGTAAAATGGCAAAGTATCGATAAGAAAGAGACTGGAACGTAGTTTCTTAGGATTTCGATTGTAAACAAATGCGTAGAAAGTAGAAAAATCCAGCCAAATAAGATACTTTTGAAGGAAAAGAAGACGTAAAGTAAAAACTTGTGTATCAGCCTGGAGCAATTGACTGTTATTATGATTGTTGACATGTCAAACCTATCTGACAAAAACAACTCACACAAAACGAAGAAAAACAAAAATCTTGTAGCATTTTCTTAAAAAGTTTTCTTACACAGGTTGCCTATAGTTTGTTGAAATATCATTAAAACACGACAGGTAGCGAGCGTCCTTAAAGTTTTGCAAACACGCATTTTATGCTAGTTTATGCTAGTCTGTTGTCTGGAATTAGAAAATGAAAATGTAACTGCATCTTCCAATTGACAAAGCTAGACTAAGAATACGGCTCGCATGAATTATGTATACTGACTTGTTTGAAAAGTACAGATTCATCATAGGATGGATAGAAAATTGAAATAAAATTTCCAAAAAACCCTTAAAACGTCTTTTGCGTCATTCTAATCGCTAAAAAAGTTCAGGCACGTGAATTACCTTTAGGTTCTTTGTTGGAACTTTGGAAGTATATTATATTAGAAACAAAAGTACAAAGGTTTTTGTACCGTGTATCTAAATTCCAATGCTCTCTATAGAGCGAAGATACTTGAATGAAAACGCCAATTCATACAAGGAAAGGGTGTACGAAGTAAAAGAATTTGTTGGTGCATTGTAATTCTGTCCTCATATGGCATCGTCAAACAAGCTTTTGCCCTTCGGCATTAATTCAGTACAGTCGACGGAGAAAGAATACTTTTAAACTTCAAGAGAGGAAGCGCTCATCTGTCTGTGCGAAAGAAGGCAGTGAAGAGGAACGTTGGTGAATGGTGAGTGTGGTTGAATTCCTCTAAACCTACAATATTATTTGCGCAAGAGAGGAAAGCACTTGGGAGGGATTCAAGGTAAAAATAGACCGTGTCTGCTCCTTCAGGTTCCTTTCACCAATTTACATTTTACTTTCTCTGTAACGATACAATCCAGTTGAATGCACCGGAGACTGGAGGCCTATACAAACTGACGTGCAAATTGGAACTGTATTGTGTATTTATAGTTATACAGTGCGCTACTCTGCACGTTAGTTGTCACAGTGTTGATTTTTCTACAAAGGATATCTTCAGAGTTCCTCTTTTTCTGGTTTCATGTTTCAAAGCGGTTGATTTATGGGCACTGTCTTTTCCAATTCTTTAGTAGAAACCGAGGGAGAATTCGGGCTTTCTTGTAACTGATTTTTCCTGCCTTGTTCCGCGTCCTACTTTGAACTGTACAGGAATACTTTCCAGGATCGTTCTCGTATTTCCGGTTATTAAGGAATGGAATTTAAAGTAAGGATTAAAGTTAACAAATCTTTTCAAATGACATTCTCTTGGAAAGTATGCGGCAACAAGCAACAACTACTCCTGTTTTACGTAAAACAATTGCGGCACTGGAGGACCCGAGTTATCTACAAGTCTAGTTGTATCGAGCGATGAGTAAATGGCGCAATTATGCAGTGGACGATTTCGATAATTTTTTTTTGCAACTCAAATCCAAAAATGAGTAAATGTAAGAACAATTTAAACTACTTTCACTGAGCAAAACTTACAGTTGAATTCTTCAAAGCTGTACGAAACACATTTAAAAGTGTAATGTTCTGCAAATGTGGAATAGGTCGAATGGGAAAGGCTCCATTTCCTGGAAAATTTCGAAAGATATGCTAATGCAATTATCTCAACATCACTATTTTGCACTTTTGCTTGACTTAAAAAACTTGAGAGAATCCCTTTCTATTGAAAGATGGGTAGTGGTGTTAGCTTAGCAAAATGTCTCTGATGACTTATTAAGTTTCACTCGTTGAATAAATTCATTCAGAGCAATTTTTATGTTGCAAAACTGTAAATCAAGATGAAAATTCTTTGTCAGTTTCTCTTGCCCGCCTCTAGGTACTCCTTATTAGACTGTCGAAGGACGATTCAAATTCATGACACGGATGCCTACTTTGGTTAAAACTGCTTCAAGTTTCTAATGTTGGTTATGTTACTAACGAATTCTCGTTTCTTTAAATGAAATTTCCTCAACTAATCAACCGCTTCGTTGCATAATCACATAATTTGTATAAAAGCTTCACATTATGCGGAAAAGTGGTTAAGTTTGCTACCAGTGAACAGTTTACGGAAAGAAAATACAAAGTTACTACTAGTAAGTTTTTATATATTCCTCAGTTACAGTTCATTCAAACTTCAACACGCGTCGCTAAGAAGGTGAAAGTTCTTCTATACTTTTCAAACTAAAGAAGAAATCAGAATTTTGAAATGAAATTCCACTTATTGGAACCACTCTGTGGGAAGCTCCATACCCATACCATGATGTATATGATAATGTTTTGACTGACTATGTGAAAATAAATTAAATTATATTATTGCATAATTAGAACTGCTTAAAATTTCACCATAGCATAGCTCATTCAACCTAATGTATAAAATGGCCAGTCCTGAATGGTAAAAAAATGTTGTGCTTTTCTATTGAGAGCCAGGTTCATCCATTAGAATTTATAAAATGCTACAGCTTGGGTTTAGTATGATATATTTGAAGAGTAAAATCTATGTAGTTGACAGCGCTTGGATAGTGTGCGTGTTACGTAGTTTAGTAATCAATGGCATCTCGTACAGTGTTTAGTGAAACTTTTGCAGTCAACTATGAACTCTGCGTAAAGCATGTAATTTAATTCAAGATGTGTTCCTCGTGACGTCGACATTGAGCACTTAAGCTGACTAACTTTAAATGGTTTCCTCATGTACAGAAATGTGCTTTCGCTGTCATCTGACAGAGTTATTTTAACAATTGCCATGACTTTATTCCGACAACGAAGTAAACCACCCTCTAGTTATATAAGTGATACACAGTATTAGTACATGAATACAAGTGAAACGAATTCAATGAAACGTGACTGAAAGCATTCTTTCGCTCAAACTAACATCAGCTTTTGCTATTCCCCGTCCAAATAAAGCCATTGTCCTTCTTGACCACTCTCACTCTCGTTCGCGCATCAACAATCACTAAATTGGATTTTTGTATTTCTATATTTCAGCTGTATCCGTTTCCGTTAGCGCTTGGACTTTGGTATCGATATCAGTGGAGAGGTAAGTACAATTTATACGCAATTAGTGCAACTTTGTTTAGAACAATATTTCTAGTAAAAGTACATGCTTGAACCACACCCATAATTATTATTTACACATTACTACATTTCCTTTCAAGTACCTGTTAACTAGATTCAACCGAAAAGTACAGTAAACAACATGATAGTTTTAGATATTCAAGAAAAACTACTATAAACAAGATATCAATGAAATTAAAAT